>CAUYLG010067471.1:0-88041 GCA_963573385.1 Cacajao melanocephalus
GGCAGGTGGATCAAAAGGTCAGGAGTTCAAGACCAGCCTGACCAACATGTTGAAACCCCTTCTCTACTAAAAATACAAAAATTAGCCAGGTATGGTGGCTTGAGCCTGTAATCTCAGCTCTCAGGAGGCTGAGGCAGGAGAATCATTCGAACCTGGGAAGCGGAGGTTGCAGTGAGCCGAGATCATGCCACTGCACTCCAGCCTGGGCGACAGAGTGAGACTGTCTCAAAAAAACAAAAAAACCTTGATAGTTAATAAGTTTTGTAAGATATAAATTGTTGAACTCTGGTGCTTGCTTTGATAATATTCTCCCTTACCTAAACATCTCTTTCTGGGCTTTTCTTCTTACCTGTGGTAAATGTGTGGGAACTTCATCATTGGGTCACCTGCTGTGAGTTTAGAGTAACGTGTTTAGCATTGAAGAAAAGCTTCCACCTGGTCTCACCATCCTCCTGACCTCCCTAGAAGGCTGCCTTTTGCTGGTTGCTAGAACTTAGGTTCACACAATTAAAAGATTGAGTCCTGTGGTGCAGAAATACAGCTGTGCTGGTATTAAAGCCTGCAGAACCACACCTGCAGCCCTCATCTCTGTCTGAGTCCTGTGCCTTTTTCCTCCCTCTGTTACTAGAAGGAGTATCTTGTAATGAAAATGCTCAAACCAATGACCTGGATATTTGTCCTCATCGTATTGTCAAAATCCTGTGACACCTTGGGCTTATGCTCAGGTTTCAGTTTTCTCATCAGAAAAGGAAATAATCCCTAATGCCACCTCCAGCTCTGTCATATTATTATCGCTGGGCTGAGTATTACCTGACTATACATAGGTAACTGTATGTTCTTGTAGTGCTGGGTCACTTAAATGCATTATATATAACTAGACTTTTCAGTCTATTTTGTGACTCATGAGTCTGTCTCTTTCTTTTCTTAGTCTCTTCCTCCTTGATGTATACTAAGACTATTCCAACTTTATCTTCCTCAGCAGGAGTCAGCTGTATGACGTATGTCATCTTGCCTTCTTTATCAGTGCGTATGTCTGTCGTCACCGGCGGTTTAATTCATCCCCACAATTTTTTTGCATGTGCTTGTCGTACCATACGAATGGTATTGCTTGCTTGGAATTAGATCTATCTCTTTCCTCCGTAGCTAGCCAGCTCTAGTTTATTTTCTATTATGTACCTTTAATTTAACTAGCTGTGCCAAAAGGACAAGTCAAACATGATTTTTATTCAGTTTTAAAGTATCCGTCTAGATAATGGGAGGGGAGGGGTTTGCTTTGGAGATTTATCAACTGATTATGGGCTTAGACTTGAAACATTTTGTTCCTCTGAGCTCACCCATATATAATGAGAGGGATTGCACAAAGTCAACATAGATAACCTTATAGGGGCTTGTTTTTCTTACATTGTTTTAAAATTTTTATTAAGTGCTGTTATATGCCGGGTGCATTCATTCATTCATTCATTTAGAAACAAGGGAATCCCTCTGTGGCCCAGGCTGGAGTGCAGTGGCACGATCTTTGCTCACCTCCACCTCCTGGGCTCAAGCAATCCTCCCACCTCAGCCTCCCAAGTGGCTGGGACTACAGGCATAAGCCACCATGCCCAGCTAATTTTTGTATTTTTTGTAGAGATGAGAATTTGCCTTGTTGTTCAGGCTGGTCTCGAACTCCTGGGCTCAATCAATCTGTCCGCCTCAGCCTCCCAAAGTGCTGGGATTACAGATTGAGCCACCACACCTTGTCCCAGGTACCTTTATATATAAGTTATACGTCATTCCTTTGGGATAAAAATGTAGGAAACTTTGGGGGTCTCTTTAGAAGTTATACAAGTAGTATTAGTGCCTTTCTGTACTTTGTAAAAGCTGTCATTTCTTTCAAGTGCATCAAGGACAATATACAGAAAGATTAGCTAAGTGTGGTGCCACACACATGTAGTCCCAGCTACTTGTGAGGCTGAGATGGGAAGATCACTTGAGCCTGGGAGGTTGAGACTACAGTGAGCCATGTTTGTGCCATTGCACTCCAGCCTGGGTGACAGAGCAAGACCTTTTCTCCAACAACAACAAAAAAGAACACACACACACACACACACACACACACACAAAGAAATTGCTGGTCATAAAGTAGTGAAATTCAAGCGTCAAAAATAATCTGAGCATTTGCTAACAGGTTTCGTGTTTAGCAGTGTAGACTGGAAGAAATGAAGGAATCATGATCCACCACGTTTTTGCCCCTAGCAAGGATCCAAGGACTATCATAGGCAGGCTTCTCTCTCTATCCTACCTGAAGATATCTCATTCTAGCTGGGTGGATGTCATCTCTTTTTGGTCTTAGAGCCTGAGTATATGAAGCATGAGAGGGATAAAGGCAAGGCGGGGCATGGTGGCTCACACCCATAATTCCCTGCACTTTGGGAGGCTGAGGCAGGCAGATCATCTGAGATCAGGAGTTCGAGACCAGCCTGGCCAACATGACGAAACCCCATCTCCACTAAAAACACAAAAATTAGCCAAGCATGGTGGCAGGCGCCTGTAATCTCAGCTACTCGGGAGCCTGAGGCAGGAGAATCACTTGAGCCCAGGAGGCGGAGGTTGTAGTGAGCTGAGACTGCACCACTGCACTGCAGGCTGGGCAACAGAGCAAGATTCCATATCAAAAAAAAAAAAGGCAAGAGGGGTTATTGCTGTAGTGAGGAAATAGTCCTTTTGTCAAGGAATGATGGAGTGCCTACCAGTGAGGCATGTAACACCGCATTTGAGAGGAAACTCTACGTGCCTATACTTACATTTTACAAAAAAGGCCGATGTCACCTTATAGTGCATCTGTTGAGGTGCTTTTGGTTGCCCTGGGAACTATGACAGTGTTCATTTCACATTTGCCCTTGCTCTGCTCAGTGGGAAGGTTGAGGACTGGATACCAGGGCCTGGGGCAGGGGTTCCTCTCCCTCAGCCGCAATGGCCAAGAGAATCTCAGCGTTTTCCTCTGTGGCTTGTTCAGGAAACAAAAGAAGGCCACAGTTTGGCAGGAAAGAGCAGTCCATCAACCGTTCTGGTCATAGGAAATATTTTTGTGTTTTAAAAGAGATTATAACTATTAGATGAGATGCAATTTGTTCTGTTTTTTAGAAATGCAAAGTGTTACTGAAAACGTAGGTTTGGACATGTCACTACAGTTATGTTTTGAATTTGCCAGCCCTTGTGTTTGGTAACTAGGGCAGGATTTTTGAAGCTTCTTTTTAGCTGGGAAATGCTACAGAGTCGCAGCCACTTTCCAGGGTCTGAGTAATGATAGGTTGTGTTCTCCAATACATCTTTTCTAAATGATTTGGTCTATCTTCACAGTCATTACTTCTAAGACCCAGACAAAACTAATAATTCTCTAATTTGATGTTATTTATTGACTATTGGAAGGATAAATCAAATTGTGACTTTAATTGTATACATTCTGGAAACCTTTTCCCCTGTAAAGAAAAAAAAATATCTTAAAGTCATGGAGGGCCATGAATAAGACTTTGAAAGTTTAATAGTTTCTTGGTTAAAACTCTTTTGATTGGCCGGGCGCGGTGGCTCATGCCTATAATCTCAGCACTTTGGGAGGCCAAGGCGGGTGGATCACGAGGTCAAGAGATTGAGACCATCCTGGTCAACATAGTGAAACCCTGTCTCTACTAAAAATACAAAAATTAGCTGGGCATGGTGGCGCATGCCTGTAGTCCCAGCTACTCGGGAGGCTGAGGCAGGAGAACTGCTTGAACCCGGGAGGCAGAGGTTGCAGTGAGCCGAGATCGCGCCATTGCATTCCAGCCTGGGTAATAAGAGCAAAACTCCGTCTCAAAAAAAAAAAACAAAAAAAACCTCTTTTGATTACAAGTATTGGAGAACAACCAAAGCTAACTTAAGAAAAAAGTAAAGTAAATTTGGAGGATGGGAGATGAGAGTCAACAGGGGCACGGTCAATAGGGGCAGCAAACCACCATGGCACATGTATTCCTATGTAACAGACCTGCACATTCTGCAAGGTACCCTGGAACTTAAAGTAAAAGAAAAAAAAAGAAAAAAGGAAATTTACTTAAAAAGATACAAAGATATCTTGTTGTCCAAGAAGCCAGGCCTCAGGAAGATGCTGGAACAAGGACACAGATTTGCACCAGGGACCCAGTATCTGTCTGTCTCCTCCTCTTCTCCTTCTTCCCCTCCTCTCTCTTCCCTCTTTTACCCCAATTCCCTCCCTTCTTCCCCCCATTCTCTCCCTTCTCCCCTACCCCCATTTATTTCTCTGCCCCTTAGAAATCATCAGGAAGAAATATATTTATTTCATCCAGGCACAGTGGCTCGTGCATGTAATCCCAGCATTTTGGGAGGCCAAGGTTGGGGGATCACCTGAGGTCACCTGAGGTCAGGAGTTCAAGACCTACCTGGACAACATAGTGAAACCCTGTCTTTACAAAAAATACGAAAATTAGCTGGGTGTGGTGGTGCACACCTGTAATCCCAGCTACTCAGAGGCTGAGGCACAAGTAGTGCTTGAACTCAGAAGGTTGCAGAGAGCCAAGATTGTGCCATTGCACTCCAGCCTGGGTGACAGAGCAAAATTTCATCTCAAAAAAAAAAAAATATATATATATATATCTATTTCTTACCTCAATAATTTAGACCTTAAAATTCTAGATACAAAATGCCTGAATATCAAGAGAGAGACTGGCTCAGCTTGGATTTTCTGTCAGTCAGGATTTACCACAGGAAACAGACCCCAGTTGGTACTTTAAGCAAGATCTGATTAATACAGGGGACTAGATACTTTCAAAAGCTCTGAATGGACTACAGAAGCAGGTTCTAAGCTAAGGCAGTTACCAGAAGAGCTTCTACCTTTGAGGTTCCTTTAAAGAGCTTCTCATTAAGAGGCCTTTATAGTTGCCTGTCAACATCCAGGTAGCTGGAAAGTAGATATGAGCTCTGCTGCAGAAATGCCAAAAGAGGACCGGATGCTGGGCTCTGATTCACTTCTGCTTCCAAGTCATAAATTGATCTAAACAGTGGAACCAAATTCACAAAGAGCCTAGCTGCAAGGGAGTCTGGGAGATGCAGGGTTTTTATTTCCTTTCCCACCTCTCTAATTGGAACAAGGGTGGAATGAGGTTGGGGGAGCTGGTTTGTAGTATCTACCATAAATTACATATCTGCCCATGACTGTCAAAGCTATTGCCAAAAAGGCAGAGACACAGTTTACAAATAGGTGCCTGGAGCTCACCCTGTGGGTGGAAGGGATGGTTGTGAGCTGGGCAAATAATCCAAATGGAATTCACCACCCACATGAGATCCTTTCCCAAATATTTATGGAGGCCCTACTGTGTGCTCTGTTTAGCAACTTGTAACTCTGACTTTGAATTGAGTTTAAGAGCTGGGGGTGAGGGATGGTGAGCAAGAGCTTCTGTATTTATCATTCCATCAATGTCTGTCTTTGTTTTTTGTTTTGCTATGGAACTATTTTTATTATCTGATGTTTTGCCTTGCAATCAGCTTATGATCCACAGTGTTTTCTCCCTCTGCCCTATAGCTGCCCACATTGGCGTTGGAATAAGCGGACAAGAAGGAATGCAAGCTGTCATGTCGAGTGATTATTCCTTCGCACAGTTCCGATATCTGCAGAGGCTTCTACTGGTGCATGGCCGGTGGTCTTACATAAGGATGTGCAAGTTCCTACGATACTTCTTTTACAAAAACTTTGCCTTTACTTTGGTTCATTTCTGGTACTCCTTCTTCAATGGCTACTCTGCACAGGTAATGTAATGTTGTTGTTATTATTTACTGAGTAGAGCGCTTAAATAAAAATCTAGTTCTGATAAACCAATTTGTTTCTTTCTCTATATTTGTTGTTTTGGGGCTGTGTCTCCTCACAGTTGGGGTATAATTAAGTATGATCATGACTTCTCTAAATGTTTCTGGTGCTGTAAAAACATTTTGCCTTAGGAGGGGATTTGCTTGTATGTTTTTGTCTTTATCTTTGGTTACTTTTTCATGTTACCTTGCCATTAAGAGTAGTGATAACAGGCCCAGGTGCAGTGGCTCACACCTATAATCCCAGCACTTTGGGAGGCCGAGGAGGGTGGATCACTAGAGGTCAAGAGTTGGAGACTAACCTGGCCAACATGGTGAAACCCCGTCTCAACAAGATTTACAAAAATTAGCTGGATGTGGTGGTATACACCTGTAATCCCAGCTACTCAGAAGGCTGAGGGAGAAAAATCACTTGAACCCAGGAGGCAGAGGTTACAGTGAGCTGATCGTGCCACTGCACTCCAGCCTGGGTGACAGAGCAAGACTCCATCTCAGAAAAAAAAAAAGAAAAAAATAGTGATAACAGGCTGGGCGCATAGACTTTTGCCTGTAATCCCAACACTTTGGGAGGCTGAGGTGGGGAAATTGTTTAAGGCCAGCAGTTTGAGACCAGCCTAGGCAACATAGCAAGATCCCATCTCTATTAAAACAAACAAAAAAATTTTTAAAAAGGAAGCAGATGAGTGTGTGCTAACCATGCTGGCATGTGTCTTTGTTGGTGACGTGGAGCCTCTGTCATCCCCTCACAGACTGCATACGAGGACTGGTTCATCACTCTCTACAACGTGCTATACTCCAGCCTGCCTGTGCTCCTCATGGGGCTGCTCGACCAGGTAGGAGCCTTGCACTGGCAGGGACACTTCTGGACAGAAGAGCATTCGTTAGAGAAGTCACAGGCAAATGTTTCAATGCATTTTTCTGGTGTTTACTTCTTTCTGATTAAACCCTATCATAATTCTGTTGTCAGGCATCAAGGGTCATGACTGTGCTTCTTGTTTTGTAATAAGGAAAGAGGATTTCTCTGTAGTCCCAGCTGCTCAGGAGGCTGATGCAGGAGTGTGACTTGAGCCCAGGTGTTCAAGTCTAGCCTGGGCAACAAAACAAGACCCTATCTCTAAGACGGAAAAAAAAAAAAAAAGAGGATTTCTGTGACTGGGTTGAATTCATTGACACACATATTTGTTATGTTCCTTTCAGACAGTATGACCTTACTGTGAAGACACCTGAAGGCAGGGCATGCTGGTTCATACCTGTAATCCCGGTACTTTGGGAGGCTGAGGCAGGCAGATTGCTTGAGGTCAGCAGTTCGAGACCAGCCCTGGCAATATAGGGAGACCCCAATCTCTACAAAAAATGTAAAAATTAGTAGGCATGGTAGTGTACACCTGTGAAGTCCAGCTACTTACGAGGATGAGGTGGGAGGGTTACTTGAGCCTGGGATGTTGAAGCTGCAGTGAGTCATGTTTGTGCCACTGTACTCCAGGCTGAGCAACAAAGTGAGACCCTGTCTCCAAAAAAAAAGAAAAAGAAAAAAGACACCTGAGAGTCCAATATGTCTCTACAATAATAACTTACTCATTTTAAAGTAAATGTAAAGCCTTTCCAAAGTTTATGTAGCTAAGCTATATTTGTATCTAATAGCAATTCTTAAGAAGAAAGAAATGCTATAAAGATGAAAAAATAATAGTTTACAATTAACTTATCAACTTGTATGAGAAATTTTTTTCCCAAAGGATTTGCAGCAATATGTATTCACTCAGGAGGTGAAAATCACCTCCCGACATATTTTTTAACATTACTAATTTGTTTTCTCTCTATAAGTAGCAAAGTAATAAGCTTATACCTACCTCTTCTCTGAATTAAATATTAAGTAATGGTGGTCTAATGCAATATTAAATAATGGTGGTCTAATGCAATATTTGTGGTGTGCAGAGGTTGAGCTCTCACACTACAAATATTGCAGGATTGATTGATTATCTTGTTCAGTTTTGGCCTTCTTAAAATTTAACAGCAGGCTGCAACTTTTTGTGAGATATTAATTATAACATATCTCGGCTGGGCGCAGTGGCTCACACCTGTAATCCCAGCACTTTGGGAGGCCAAGGCGGGAGAATCATCATCTGAAGTTGGTGTAAGGCTTATTGCATTGGTTATAGAGAGACTGGACCTGGACTTGGCAAGTCGCCATTGGCAGCCCAGCAGGGCTACCCACAGGTGGGCTGGAGAAGGTAATAGATTAACCGGTGAGGAAACAAAGCATGGGCACCTGTATTGGTCAGAGAGAGAGACTGGACCTGGACTTGGCGGGCTGCCATTGGTTAGGCTCTTGGCGGGATTTTTGAATTTTGGGCTGACAGCATGATTTAGTGCTGAGTGTGGGGCTAGGGGTGGAATGCAGGAGTGGGTGTGGGGAGCCTGCATGGAGAAGGCAGGCGCCAGCAGGACGTCTGGCCTCCTAATAACAGTGTTATCAGGTGCGGAGGGGGTGGGTATTGTCTATCTGGCTCCAGGCGAGGCTATCAGCCTTACAGTTGGGAGTTCAAGACCAGCCTGACCAACATGGAGAAATCTCATCTCTACTAAAAATACAAAATTATTTGGTGGTGCATGCCTGTAATCCTAGCTACTCGGGAGGCTTAGGCAGGAGAATCGCTTGAACCCGGGAGGTGGAGGTTGCTGTGAGCCGAGATCGCACCATTGCACTCCAGCCTGGGCAACAAAAGCAAAACTGTCTCAAAAAAAAAAAAATCATAGCGTATCTCTGACTGCTTTGACCTGATGAATAAAACACCATCATTTTGTTTTCTCCTTAAGGATGTAAGTGACAAACTGAGCCTCCGATTCCCTGGGTTATACATAGTGGGACAAAGAGACTTACTATTCAACTATAAGAGATTCTTTGTAAGTTTGTTGCATGGGATCCTAACATCGATGATCCTCTTCTTCATACCTCTTGGAGCTTATCTGCAAACCGTAGGGCAGGATGGAGAGGCACCTTCTGACTACCAGTCTTTTGCCGTCACCATTGCCTCTGCTCTTGTAATAACAGTCAATTTCCAGGTAAGTGGCTTTCATGGGCCATATTCAGTGTTAATTGGTACCTATCTATATTTCTGTATATAGGCTGGCGTGCACATCCACCTGACTCCCACTTCGCCTCTACCACTTACAAAATATGAATGCTATTTTCATCTCTTATATCAAGAACATTTTCTATTTCTTGCCTGAGTCAATGATGGTTTGGTTTCTGATTGTCCAGTATTCAAGCCGAATCATGCCTAACTTGCTGAATTCTGTTTTCAGGATTGTTAGATCCTTTATTTCTTGCTAATTCCCCAAAATGAGTGCTCTGTTTTTCTCTGGTTTCCCAACAGATTGGCTTGGATACTTCTTACTGGACTTTTGTGAATGCTTTTTCAATTTTTGGAAGCATCGCACTTTATTTTGGCATCATGTTTGACTTTCATAGTGCTGGAATACATGTTCTCTTTCCATCTGCATTTCAATTTACAGGTTGGTATTTTCTAAATTCCAAAAATAAGTGTTCAGACATATGTCATTAGTTTAGATTTTGACATAACTTCTGGTAAGTAATAAAATATACAAGGTGGAATGGCCAGGTGCAGTGGCTCACACCTGTAATCTCAGCACTTTGGAGGCCAAGGCAGGCGGACTGCTTGAGCCCAGCAGTTCAAGACCAGCCTGGGCAACATGGCAAAACCCCATCTCTACAAATAATACAAAAAAAAAAAAAATTAGCCAGGCATGGTGGCACACAGTTGTAGTTCTAGCTACTGGAGAGACTGAAGTGGTAGGATCGTTTGACCCAGGACGTTGAGGCTACAGTGACTAGTGATTGCGCTGCTGTACTCCAGCCTGGATGACAAAGCAAGACCCTGTCTCAAAAAAAGCAAAGCAAAACAAATATATACAAAGTATTAATTATTGCTAGTGAAAATTAACGTCCTGTCTGGAAATTAAATGGTGATGATGGGTTGAAAGGACGTAACATGATGAGAAGAAAACAAAATAGCTTTACGATAGTACTGTGTGTGTGTTGAATTAGATAACTTAAGACTTAAAAGGCTAGATAAAAGCCAATTCTTTCTTTCCCATAAAACCTAATATTGGGGCCAGATATGGTAGCTCATGCCTATAATCCCAGCACTTTGGGAGGCCAAGACAGGAGGATCGCTTGAGCCCAGGAGTTCAAGACAAGACTGGGAAACATAGGGATACCGTGTCTATAAAAAAAAAAAAAAAAAAAAAAAAAAATTATAAAATTGAAAACAAATTAGCTGGGCATGGTGGTACACACTGGTGATCCCAGCTACTCAGGAGGCTGAGGTGGGAAGGATTGCTTGAGCCTGGGAGATCGAGGCTGCAGTGAACCATGATTATCCCACACCAGCCTGGGTGACAGAGCAAGACCGTTTCTTAAAAGACCCAAAAACCTAGTATTGGCAGGTTTTTGGAAAAGTGAGTATACATGTGTTGCTGGTAACACTGCAATATATTTTAATTTTTCCAAACATTATTTGAAAATACATAAGGGATTATGAAACTCTTTATACATTTTGGCTAGGTATTTCTACTTGAGGAAAATACCCCAAGATAATAAAACACACCAAGTTTTGGCAAGCTAATTTCCACAGGTGGCACCACCATAACATTTCTAAATTGTAAAAAAGCGGAAAAAATAGAAATAATCCAAAACCTAAGAATATTATTAAATTAACTAATCATACCATGAAACACCAATATAATGAAATTCTAGAATTCAACAGTAATCTACGTTATTAGAAATAGAAATATGTGTGCAGGCTAGGCACAGTGGCTCACACCGATAGTCCCTGCAGGTTGGGAGGCCAAGGCAGGAAGATCACTTGAGCCTAGGAGTTCAAGACCAGCCTGGGCAACATAGTGAGACCCTATCTCTGAAAAAAATAACTAAAAAAACAAATAAATATGTGTGCAGGGCAATAAGTAAATTGATAGAAAACAAAATAGTTATGTGACCAATGATTACAACTGCATAAAATATATGACAAATTGACAAATGCTAGAATGAATTTGAACTGATATAAATATCATAAATTTTATCAATAGAAAATATTAATAATTATGAACTGGAATTCATGAGATTATTTTTAATAGAGAGCTTGAAGTCACAATGAAAAACCATCCCCATAAACTAGTTTCCCTGTAAAAGATTTGGATTTTGATGACCAGTTGTTGGGTCGTAAAAGTCAATTGCTGTGGTAACCCTTTCCTTCTTGGGATTGAGCTCATTTTTTTGTGATTGTGTTTTTCTTTACCAACTCTGTGTTTTAAAATATTAGTAACCCAGTTACTTAGAATATTCCCATAGGGAATTTTTTAATCCCAGAAGCACTTAGCAGGGTAAAAACCACATTTAAAAAAATAAAGATCATTGTTTTTACGAACTGAGAGTGTAAGTACAGAAAACGTGGTGAGAAATGTGGCTCTAGAAGATGGTCATTTGATTTTGAAAACTGGGTAGTGTCTATGATTATGGGATTGTATTATTGAATTGAATTATTACTTCATCTGACATAAAAATTCAGAAAACAAATTGCAGTGAAAAAACACAGCTCCAGTCAGGTAGAAGGAGGTTTTAATTCATTCATCGCCACAGCTGGTTCTGTTACCTTGGGCAAATTTTTTAACTTCTTCACAATGCAATCTCCTTATGTGACACAGGGTTAGTACACAGCTCTCAGAACTGATTAAATGACATGATCTGTATAAAACACCAGGTACTGGCAGTGCTTTTTTTTTTCTTTTTTTGAGATGGAGTTTCACTCTTGTTGCCCAGGCTGGAGTGCAATGGTGTGATCTTGGCTAACCACAACTTCTGCCTCCCAGGTTCAAGAGATTCTTCTGCCTCAGCCTCCCAAGTAACTGGGATTATGGGCATGCACCACCACACCTGGCTTATTTTGCATTTTTAGTAGAGACAGGGTTTCTCCATGTTGTTCAGGCTGGTCTTGAACTCCCAACCTCAAGTGATCCTCCTGCCTTGGCCTCCCAAAGTGCTGGGATTACAGGCTTGAGCCTCTGCACCTGGCCTGATTTTTTGTATTTAAGTAGAGGCAGGGTTTCACTATGTTGCCCAGGCTGGTCTTGAACTCCTGAGCTCTGGCAGTCCACCCGCCTCGGCCTCCCAAAGTGCTAGGATTAGAGGCATGAGCCACCGTGCCTGGCAAAATTTTAACTGTGCTCTTAGGATAAAGGGACCCCAGTGATTCATTTGCCATGTTCTTTACAGGCACAGCTTCAAACGCTCTGAGACAGCCGTACATTTGGTTAACTATCATCCTGACTGTTGCTGTGTGCTTACTGCCCGTCGTTGCCATCCGATTCCTGTCAATGACCATTTGGCCATCAGAGAGTGATAAGGTATATAGAATACAGTCCTCCCCAGTTCTGTGTCCCTCACAGAAACCAAAGCATTTCCCAACAGCACCTTTCGTGCAAAATTCTAAGCTCATGGGAAATTTGGTAAGAATGATTTTTCATGATTGCTTCTCTTTCTTTAACTCTATCTCACAAATAAGTCTTTTGGGATTGGGAGTTTAGTGTGCTTGCTTTTTAATATAAAAATTACCAAACATACACAAAAAAGTGAGAACAGAATAATGAGCCCCATATATCTATTCCCTCAGTTTAACAATTACAGTGTTAACATTTTGTCGTACAAATCAAATTGGGGTTTTTTTTTCTTTATTTAAAGAAAATGTCACCTTCTGTAGCAGGATCCTTAGAGCTACAAAGAACAGAAAGCTGTGACTCAAAACTTCTCTACAGTAGTACATCATCATTAGCAGGCTTTAGACTCAGTTGAATCAGGAATTTAATGTTGTCAAAAAAGGACCGGGCAGGTTCTATCTCTCCCCTTGGAACATTTATTATTAGTTTCATCTGGATGCTGGAAGATGGCCATAGCAGTTCTGGGCATCATTTTGTGACCTTTCAGTGTCGAGGGGAGATTAGAGACTATTCTGTATTTCCTTAGGCACCGTGGAACTTCTCACCCAAGGGCCCCAGCACAGTGCCCTCAGGTCTCATGTGCCAAAATTAGGTCACTTGCCCATTCTGGACTAGTGCTTAGCAAGGGAAATCAACCTGCCCACCCCCCATGAGAAATGTGGCTATGAGGGGTGTTGGTGGGGGCGATCTGAATGGAATCAATTTCCATTAGAAAGAAGGAGAGAGGAGAGGCTAGTGGGTCAACCTTCAGTATCCCTCGCTGTCTCTTTTGCAGTGCCAACAGTATGCAGCAACAATCCAGGAAAGAGACCCTACTGAGTTTTCTCTTTCACTGTACCCATCTGGTCTGAAGTAGAAAAGGGCACTAGCTTCGGGGGAGTGGGAATCTTGGCTTTGCATTTTCTAGCTGTGTGGCCTTGGAAAAGTTAGATATATCTTCCCTCAGCTTTGATATATATTTCTAGGTAGGTAGGTAGGTAGGTAGGTAGATAGATCTATGTATAGATATACAGATATAGATCTATATAATATCTATATGTCAACATATATCTATAGATAGATAGATATAGCCAAGCACGGTGGCACACGCCTGTCATCCCAGAACTTTCGGAGGCCGAGGCAGGCAGATCACTTGAGGTCAGGAGTTCAGTCAGGACCAGCCTGACCAACATGGTGAAATGCCGTCTCTACTAAAAATACAAAAATCAGACTGGTGTGGCGGCACGTGCCCGTAACCCCAGCTATTCAGGAGGCTGAGGCAGGAGGATCTCTTGAACCCGGGAGGCGGAGGTTGCGGTGAGCCGAGATGGCACCACTGAACTCCAGCCGAGGTGACAGAGTGAGACTGCGTCTCAAAAGATACACGCAACTATAAAGTGAGGACAGAGCTGCCTGCATCAAAATGCGGCAGGTGTTGGGGTTTCATCAGCGTTCATTTCTGCCCACCGTCTGGCCACGCCTCCTTCCTGGCTTGGACTTTGTCTTTATCCCTTCCCATCTCTCCCCCTTGCAGATCCAGAAGCATCGCAAGCGGTTGAAGGCGGAGGAGCAGTGGCAGCGGAGGCAGCAGGTGTTCCGCAGGGGCGTGTCGTCAAGGCGCTCGGCCTACGCCTTCTCGCACCAGCGGGGCTACGCGGACCTCATCTCCTCTGGGCGCAGCATCCGCAAGAAGCGCTCGCCCCTTGATGCCATCGTGGCCGACGGCACCGCAGAGTACAGGCGCACCGGGGACAGCTGATCCCTCACCCCCAGGCCGGGATGCGGCCGCACAGAGCACGTCTATTTTTTTATGAAAGACTCTCAGGACTTTTTGTGTGTGTAGATTGTATTCGTCACAAAGATATTGAAGACAATAAATAACCTTTATAACAAACTCCTTGGGTTGGGCTATTAAACTAATAGCAGAGCCAAGCAATAGGACTTCTAAAAGTCCTATTATTCGGCCCGGCGTGCCTCACACCTGTAATCCCAGCACTCTGGGAGGCCAAGGAGCGCAGATCACCTGAGGTCAGGAGTTTGAGACCAGCCCAGCCAACATGGTGACATCCTGTCTCTACCAAAACTTCTTAAAAAATTAGCCGGGCTTGGTGGCGGGCACCCATAGTCCCACCTACTTGAAAGGCTGAGGCAGGAGACTCGTTTGAACCTGGGAGGTGGAGGTGGAGGTTGTAGTAGTGAGCCAAGATTGCACCACTGAACTCTAGCCTGGGCGACAGAGTAAGAATCTGTCTTTAAAAAAAAATTTTAAATAGGCTGGGCAGAGTAGCTTCTGCCTGTCATCCTAGCACTTTGGGAGGCCAAGGCAGGCGGACCACTTGAGGTCACAAGTTCCAGACCAGCCTGACCAACACGATGAAACCCTGTCTCTACTAAAAATACAAAAATGAGCCAGAGATTGTTTGAACCCAGGAGGCGGAGGTTGCAGTGAGCCAAGATTGTGCCACTGCACTCCAGCCTGGGCAAGAGAGCGAGACTCATTCTCAAAAAAAAATTGTTTAAATAATAAAAGTCCTATTATTCAAGTGGTTATGTACATTATGGTTCAAAGGGAACATTTTAATCAGTCTCAATCTAGGGCAACAGAATTACAAAACATGTCATATTTCAGTTCAAGTGGTATTGTGTTATAAACTTACATTTTCCTTTCTGTGATCCTTAGCATAACTTCCCAGAGACTCCTTCCTGCCCCACCCATAGGCCACCTCACTAACAGATTTTTCAATTTATAGTAGTAATGACAAAAGACTTATCGGTGTTCCTCATCTGGAAGCTAAGTGGTTCAATCACTTTTTCAAAGTTGATGATAGTAGACTGCCTGGTTTCGTGTTCCCCTCAAAATGGTGTAATAATAATTCTATTTAATCGAGGAAATAACTTCAGATTCTGTAAATATAAAGTTTCAGTTTGTTTTTGGTTCACTACTAGGTGAAGTAGCACATTACATACTTTTACTATCAAATATTATTTCAGCAGCTTCCCACAGTACCAAATGATTTGATTCCCTACTCTCGTTTTTTAAAGCATCTAAATATTTATGGGCTTAAAAAAGGGGTTTTTAAAAACTAAGGATATCCGTGATAAATTGCAGAATATTTTGCAAAGCTTTCTTTTGAAAAGCAAACTTTTGTGCCTGCCTATATGTATAGTATTTTATAAGGGACGTGAACAGAGACCTCACTCTTTTTCACTTGTCTTACGTCTTGAGAGAAAAGGTTGCTACTTTCCTAAGACAGGGGAATGGTGTGTCCTTTTACATTTGAAGATAACTTTAGGTAACTGTGGAAACTCCTCAAAGCAGTAAAATTAATTTTTTTCCAGACGACATTTTTCTCATTCTGTGTCTTTCACACACCACTAGTTTCCATATTTCAGTAATTCTGTTTTTTACCACTGGGCTGTGAATGTTCACGATATCATCAGTCCCGTTGAATTCCTATGAGGTAATCACAACGTGTATATAGTTCATTTTCTAGGTATGATAAAAGAATGTATGGCTCTTTATTCTGTGGAAGTAAAATTCTGAATGTTTACAACTTTTTTGCTTGTAAATGAAAAATTGTAAGTTTTTTTTACAGAAAAGTTAGCTTGTGTAATTCTGTTAGTTTCAGATTTCTCTCCTGTTTTTGCAAATTGTGGGAAAGATTGACAATGCAAATGTGTCAAAGACTTATACTGTTGGGTGCAATATTAACAATTTTAAAATGCAAATGTCTTTGGATAAATTATTTCTATATTCTGTAAATCTAAGTTTGTATATTTTTGTTTAAAAAAATGATTTAGTAAAATCTTTGAAAAGTATAATCTTCTAAAGTATTTAAATTGGCCGTTGTTATTGTTTGTTTTTGTTTTTGAGATGGAGTTTCACTCTTGTTGCTCAGGCTGGAGTGCAATGGCGTGATCTCAGCCCACCACAACCTCTGCCTCCCAGGTTCACGTGATTCTCCTGCTCAGCCTCCCGAGTAGCTGGGATTACAGGCATGCACCACCAGGCTCGGCTAATTTTTTTTGTATTTTTAGTAGAGAAAGTTTTCTCCATATTGGTCAGGCTGGTCTCAAACTCCGGACCTCAGGTGACCCACCCACCTCGGCCTCCCAAAGTGCTGGTATTACAGGTATGAGCCACTGCGCCCAGCCTGTTGTTGTTTTTTAAAATAAGATAGATAGATGATGACAGAAGAATCTAGTCCCACACTGTTTCTAGAGGAATGTAGGGGTCCTTTAATGGTGACGGGACAGGGAACCTAAGTGTTAGGGAAGAAGTGATGGAGAAAGGGTGATCAGGACCAGGCACTGTAGCTCACGCCTGTAATCCCAGTACTTTGGGAGGCTGAGGAAGGAGAATCACTTAAGGCCGGGAGTTTGAGACCAGCATGGGCAACATAGCAAGACTCTGTCTTTATAAAAAATAAAAAATCCGTTAGGTGTAGTGGCATGTGCCTGTAGTCCCTGCTGCTTGGGAGGTTGATGGGGGAGGATCACCTGAGCCCAGGAGTTTGAGGCTGCAGTGAGCTATGATCATGCCACTGTACTGAAGCCTGAGTGACAGAGCAAGAATCTGTCTCTAAAAGAATTAAAAAGGTCAGACTTTAGAGACAGAGGAGTAAGGATTTAGAGTTAGGAAGATCAGCTGGGCATGGTGGCTCATGCCTGTAATGCCAGCACTTTTTAGGAGGCTGAAGTGGACGGGTCACTTGAGGCCAGGAGTTTGAGACCATCCTGGCCAATATGGTGAAACCCCATCTCTACTGAAAATACAAAAAAGGAAGATCGAGTCTGGGCCCGGGAGAGTGCATCTTAGTATACTTAGACAAGCGACAGTTTTTCCAACTGATCTCAACTCTTTAGTTAGTTGTTTGTTCGAAAAAAAGGAAAGGTAACCCTCAACCAAAAGTTAGGGCTAGGGCCAGGTGCAGTGGCTCAGACCTGCAATCCCAGCACTTTGGGAGGTCAAGGTGGGCTGGTCACCCAAGGTTAGACCAGCATGGCCAACGTGACAAAACCTTCTCTACTGAAATCAGCCGGGCATGGTGGCACATGCCTGTAATCCCAACTATTGGGGAGGCTAAGGCAGGAGAATCACTTAAATCCGGGAGGCGGAGGTTGCAGTGAGCTAAGATTGTGACACTGCACTCCAGCCTGGGCGACAGAGCACTCCGTATCAAATAACAATACTGAAAAACTGCTGGGATGTGAGCTGATAGTCCTTGAAATACATGATGAATCATTGGCAAAAAAAAAAAAAAATGAGCAGAGAGGAGTGAGGAAGGAGGTGGGAGACCTGGGGTTTGTGGCTGCAGGAGTCTGACCAGGCTGTGGGACAGACAGCTCTTGGACTCGAGGGAAACCGTGACCCCACCAAGAAGATTCTCTGTGTCAGAGATGGGAGACTCTCTGGGAGGCATAATTAGCAGCAGGTGATTGATAGAAAAAATCAGTCTTGGGGTGCTTGGGATGGGAGGAGATGAGCAAATTATTAGCCTCTGCAATAGAAATGGTAGAAAAATCAAGCAGACCTGGGAGATCATCCCGAAAAAAAAATAAAGGCCACTTTTGCTGCAATGTACTACTGTATTTAAGTTGTACAAATGTTTTTAATCAAAGAGCACCACCTAAAGGTTCTTAGTCTTGTTCCACACCAGAAACTGCTCAGTAACGACATCTGATGGGAATAAAATGATTCTTCAGAGACTCCAATGTGATAGCAAAATGTACCCTAATGGAAGCGAAATCTATTTTAACAATTGCTGCCTTCATGTGATGATGTAAATGAAAATTAGGAAAATTGTTAGTCAGCTTCTAAAGTCCTGCTAGAAAGTTTTGGTACCACTACAACTTCCGGGGCATTTATAAAAATAAAAACGCCCATCAAAACACTGAAAACAACACAGTGTAGATCTCAGGACAAAGCGGAGGTTGGGGACCTTAAAAATAACCACTGTAATGCATTCATTTTCTTTCTGCTAAAAATTATAGTAAAGGCCGGGTGTGGTGGCTCATGCCTGTAATCTGAATACTTTGGGAGGCTGAGGCGGGCAGATCACCTGAGGTCAGGAGTTCAAGACCAGCCTGACCAACATGCAGAAACCCCGTCTCTAAAAATACAAAATTAGCTGGGCATGGTGGTGTATGTAATCCCAGTTACCTGTAATCCCAGCTACTTGAGAGGCTGAGGCAGGAGAATCACTTGTACCCAGAAGGTGGAGGTTGTGGTGAGCCAAGATCACGCCATTGCACTGTAGCCTGGGAAACGAGCAAAACTCTGTCTCAAAAATAAAAACAGTAAACATAATTTTCTTGATTAGATATTTCTCTAAAGAAGCAATATAAATGGTCAATAAGCATATGAAAAAAACGCTCAACATCATCAGTCATCACGGAAAGTCAAGTTAAAATTGAAATGAGGCCGGGTGTGGTGGCTCATGCCTGTAATCTCAGCACTTTGGGAGGCTGAGGCAGGTGGACTGAAGTCAGGAGTTCAAGACCAGACTGGCCAACATGGCGAAACCACATCTCTACTAAAAAAAAATACAAAAATTAGCCAGGTGTGGTAGTGTGTGCCTGTAATCCCAACTACTCTGGAGGCTGAGGCAGGGGAATTGCTTGAACAAGCAGGGTGGAGGTTGCAGTGAGCCAAGATCACGCCACTGCACTCCAGCCTGGGCAACAGAGTGAGACTCCATTTAAAAAGCACACACACTGAAATAAGACACCACTTCATACTCATTACCCCCACTGGGATGGCTATAACAAAAATAAAAACAAAAGTGGAGAAACTGGAACTCTCATGTATTTCTGGTAGGAGTGAGTGTAAAACGGTACAGCCACTGTGGAAAACAGTCTGGTGGTTTTTCAATAAGCTAAACAATTATCATATGACTCAACAATTTCTCTGCTAGGTATATACCCAAAACAGTTGTAAAAAGGAGTTCAAGCCAGGCGCAGTGGCTTATGCCTATAATACTAGCACTTTGGGAGGCTGAGGTGGGTGGATCACCTGAGGTCAGGAGTTCAAAAAGGCCAGGCGCAGTGGCTCACGCCTGTAATCCTAGCACTTTGGGAGGCCGAGACAGGCAGACCACTTGAGGCCAGGAGTTCAAGACCAGCCTGGCCAACCTGGTGAAACCCCTGTCTCTACTAAAAGTACAAAAGTTAGCTGAGCACAGTGGTACATGCCTGAAATCCCAGCTACTCGGGAGGCTGAGGCAGGAGAATCGCTTGAACCTGGGAGGCAGAGGTTGCAGTGAGCCGAGATTGTGCCACTGCTCTCCAGCCTGGGGAACAAGAGTGAAACTCCATCTCAAAACAAAAAAAAAAAAGAAAAGAAAACAGGTGTTCAAACAAATACAAACTAATGAATGATCATAGCAGCACTATTCTCCATAGCCGAAAGGTAGAAACAATCCAAATGTCCATCAGCAGATAAATGGATAAATAAAATGTGGTGTATACATATGCAGGAATATTATTTAGTCGTAAAAAGGAAGGAAGTACTGAGAGATGCTATAACATGAGTGAAACTTGAAAATGTGCTAAGGGAAAGCAGCCAGACTCAAAAAGTCACATCTTGTAGGATTCCATTTACCTACCCAGACTAGATAAATCCACAGAGACAGAAAGCAGATTAGTGGTTGCCAGGAAGGGGCTGGAGGAAGGGGAGATTGAGGAGTGAGTGTTTACTGAGTGTTTAATGTTAAGGTTCTCCTGAGAAACAAAATCTATAGGATATATGCATACAAACATCCGTCATTTGTATACATCTATGGGGAGGATTTGTTGATTCTGACAAATTAGTCTCCATGATTGTGAGGGCTTGCAAAGGTTAAGGACAGGCAGGCTAGCAGGCTGCAGTTCTGGCAGGAATTGATGTTTCGATCTTGAACCTCAATACTGGAAACTGAGGCAGAATTCTTTCCTCCTCAGTCTGCTGATTTAAATGTTAATACCGTCATAGCAACATCTAGACTTATTTGACCAAATAGCTGGGCACCACAACCTAGCTAAGTTGACACAAAATTCAGCACCACAGTAAGTATAGGGTTTTCTTTTGGGGTGAAGAACATGTTCTGGAACTTGATAAATGTAGTCACACAATATTGTGAATACACTAAATCCTACTGAGTTGTGCATTTTAAAATGGTTAATCTTATGCTAATTTCACATCAATTAAAAATAATAAGGCCAAGCATGGTGGCTCACGTCTGTAATCCCAGCACTTTGGGAGCAAAGCAGTGGAGTGGAGAAAGAACAAAAAAATCTGTAACTGGTTGTGATCAATTAGTTCTAAGCACTACTACACTCAGACCAACACAGCTGTGGAAAACAGTGCCACTGTATCTGGCTAATTTTTGTATTTTTGGTAGAGACAGGTTTCCGCCATGTTGGCCAGGCTGGTCTTGAACTCCTGGCCTCAAGTGTTCCGCCCACCTTGGCCTCCCAAAGTGCTGGGATTACAGGTGTGAGTCACTGTACCCAGTCAAGGAAGAAGTTTAAAGGGGAAGAATAATTTGAATGCAATTGGACAAAAGAAAAACAAAACACAATAATGGCAGGACTCAGTGGCTCACGCCTGAAATCTCAGCACTTTGGGAGGCCAGGGCAGGTGGATCGCTTGAGCTCAGGAGTTTGAAACCAGGCTGGGCAACATGGTGAAACCTGGTCTCTATCAAAAATACAAAATTAGCTGGGTGTGGTGGTGTACATCTGTAGTCTTAGCTACTCAGGAGGCTGAGGCAGGAGAATCCCTTGAACCCAGGAGGCAGAGGTTGCAGTGAACAGAGATCACGCCACTGCACTTTAACCTGGGCAACAAAGTGAGACTCTGTCTAAAAAAAATAAAAATAAAGCACCCAATAAATTAGAAGTATAAAAATTGTAAGAACAGAAATCTATCACTGTTTGAAGGTGTTATGGAGGCATTCTGGGAAAACCCAAGAGGTTCAATTAAAAAACTATAATAAGAATTCATCAAAATAATGGAAACAAATATATAGATAACTTTCATTTATACAAACTATAACGAGTTAGAAAATTTAATGGGAAAATATTGTAATTACAATTGCAACAAAAAAGATAAAATACATAGGAATAAACTTTACAAGTAACCCATATGCAAACAAAACTATAAAACAAACAGTGAATTGAGTAAATAAAAGCATGTCCTGTTCTTGGATAAGATATCACATCAGAGCCAGGTGCAGTGGCTCATGCCTGTAATCCCAGCACTTTAGGAGGCTGAGGCGGGTGGATCACCTGAGGTCAGGAGTTGGAGACCAGCTTGGCCAACATGGTAAAACCCTGTCTCTACTAAAAATGCAAAAATTAGCCAGGTGTAGTGGTGTGCACCTGGAGTCCCAGCTATTTAGGAGGCTGAGGCAGGAGAATCACTCGAACCCGGGAGGCAGAGGTTGTGATGAGCCAAGATTGCACCACTGCACTCCAGCCTGGATGACAGATTGATAATCTGTGTCCAAAAAAAAAAAAAAAAAAAAAAAGACATCATACCAGAAAGGGTTGATTCTCCCTGCAATAACTTATAAATGGCATATGATCCCCATAAAAATGCCAACAGTTTCCTGTAATAGGCTGATTCTAAAGTTCATGTGGAAAAATTAATGTCAGAAAACCATAAGCAATGAGGTGAGACTACTCCTACCAGATATCACACCATATTATTATAATTTCAAAAACATAGTGTGGTTCTGATGCATGATTACACAGACATCCCATGGAACAGAATAGCAGATCCAGAAATAGACTCAAACATGTGAACGTTTACTATATACAGAAGTGGCATCAAAGATGGGTGGGGGAAAGATGGACTTTTAAATAGATGGTGTTAAGACAACAGGAAAACAAATTAGATATCTCACACTGTATTAGACTCCAAATAATGAAGAGATTTAAATGTAAAAAAACAAACAAAAACTCATAAAAGTACTTGAAGAAAATCATGAGAATATTCAAATACAGCCTTGGAGCGGGAAAAGACTTTCTAATTAAGACTAAAAATCTAAAGCCTCAAAGGAAAGGCTAATAATTTCAAACACATAAATAATTTTAAAAACTCCATTATGGCCAAAAAGAGAAAAAAAAAGGTATAAGCAAAGATAAACGGCAAAGTGGAGAAAAAGTGTGCAAGTCTTAGTTAAGGCTGCTATAACAAAATACCACAAATTGCTTGGTTCATAGAAGCAACAGAAATTTTGTCTCACAGTTCTGGCAGAAGCCAGGAAGTCTTAGGTGAAGGGGCTGGCAGATTCGGTGCCTACTGAGGAAATGCTTCGTGGTTCACAAATGGTGCCCTTTGACTATGTCTTTACATGGTGGAAGGAGCAAACAAGCTCCTTCAGGACTATTTTACAAAGACATAATCCCTCCTGACTTAATCACCCCTGAAAGTCTCCATCTCCTAATATCACCTTGAAGGTTAGGATTTCAGCATACGAATTTTAAGGGGGCACAAACCTTCAGACCATAGCAGACAAGGATGTGAAGGAAAAAAAAAGTCAGAGAAAAAGAAATACAAATGGGGCTGGGCGTGGTGGCTTACACCTTTCATCTTAGCACTTTGGGAGGCCGAGGCGGGTGGATCACGAGGTCAGTTCTCAAGCAGCCTGGCCAATATAGTGAAACCCCGTCTCTACTAAAAATACAAAACTTAGCCAGGCATGGTGGTGCATGCCTATATTCCCAGTTACTCAGGAGGCTGAGGCAGGAGAATCACTCGACCCCACGAGGTGTGGAGGTTGTAGTGAGCTGAGATCATGCCACTGCACTCTAGCTTGGGCAACTGAGTGAGACTTCATCTCAAAAAAAAAAAAAAAAAAGTACAAAAATTAGCCAGGTGTGCAACTGTAGTCCCAGCTACTAGGGAGGCTGAGGAAGGAGAATTGCTTGAACCTGGGAGGTGGAAGTTGCAGTGAACTGAGATTACACTACTGCACTCCAGCCTGGGCAACAGAGTCAGACTCTGTCTCAAAAAAAAGGAATACAAATGGCTCTTAAACACATGAAAAGATATTTCAACTTACCTGAAATAAAGAAATGCAGATCAAAATGATTTTGATAGGCCATCTTCACCTATTAATTTGGCAAAAACAAGAAAGTTTAGTAATGCACTGTTGAGGCTGTGGCAAAACCAGCCTTCTATTTCATTATTGATAGGCATATAAATTGATGAAACTCTAGGAAAGGCAATTTAGCCATAACCATTAAAATTTTAAGTGTATATTCCCCTTGACCTGGCAATCACACTTCTCAAATTCATCCTGCAGATATATTTGCCCACAAGGGAAATGACATATTTGGTAATTATACTGCAGCACTGTTTCTCATAGCAAAATATTGGCAGTAAGCTAGCAATCCATCTGTTTAACTACAGTTAAATGAACTAAGGTCCATCCTAACAACAAGATACAATGAAACTATAATGAGAGCTAAGGGAGAAGAATAAAAGATCTTCATTCATTGTGGAGTGAGAGGAGCCAGGTGAAGAACCGTATGTATTGTGACAACCTTTCATATAAAATAGAAAAAAGAGGAGGTGATGAAAATGAGGTGTAGAGTCAACACAATTCCAATTTGAAATCCTTCAAGAATTTTTTTGGTAAAAATTGATAAGCTGATTCTAAAATTCATCTGGAAATGCAAAGTACCTAGAATCTCATAGCCAAAATAACTCTGCAGAAGAAAATCAAAGTTTGGAGGAAGAACACTTCTTGATCTTGAAAACTGTTACCAGCATGGACTGAAGAACCATTTGTTGGGTACTATGCTGACTGCTTGGGGAACAGGATCATTGGGACCTCAAACTTCAGAGTCATGTGATTTACCCGTGCAACAAAGCTGCACATGTACCCTTTATAATAAAAGTCAAAATTTTAAAAATAAAATAGAAGTGAAATTAGGGACAAAAAAAGAAAAAAACTATTATAAAGCTATAGCAATCAAAACAGCATAGTATTGGCTTAAAGAGAGCAGATAGAAAGAACCTAATAGAGTCCATAAATAAATCCACACATCAATGGACAACTGATATTTAACAAGGTTACAAAAGCAATGAGGTGGAGAAAGGATGACCTTCTCAACAAATGATGCCAGGACATTTGATATCCACATACAAAAAAATGAACTTGGATCCCTACCTTAAACTATACTTTGTCTTCACAAAAGATCTGAACACACACTTCAACAGAGAAGACATAAGGAAGGCAAAAAAGCACATGAAAAGATGCTCAACATCATTAGCCACTAGGGAAATGCATTAGAAAACTTTTTGGGGTGATGAATTTGTTCCCTATCCCCATTTGTGGTGATGGTTTCACAGGTATATACATACGCCAAAACATATCAAATTGCACATTTTAAATGTGTGTACTTTGTCATATATATATATTGGTTTGTGGGGGGTTGTTTTGTTTTGTTCTTTTTTGAGATGGGGTCTCACTCTGTCACCCAGGCTGGAGTACAGGGGCACTACTTCAGCTCACTGCAACCTCCACCTCCTGAGTTCAAGAGATTCTCCTTCCTCAGCCTCCTGAGTAGCTGAGATTACAGCATGTGCCACCGTGCCCGACTAATTTTTGTAATTTTAGTAGAGACAGGGTTTCACCATGTTGGCCAGGCTGGTCTCGAACTCCTGACCTCAGGTGATCTGCCTGCCTTGGCCTCTCAAAGTGCTGGGATTACAGGCATGAGCCACTGCACCCAAGCTTTTGTAAATTATTTATGCCTAAAAAAAAAAAAAAAAAAAAAAAAGCTGTTTTAAAGGAAGGAAGGACGGAATAAAGGAGGTAGACTGGGAGGAAGATAGTCATATTTTCAAGAAGAATTTCTAGATATAAAAGAGACTAGTGAAAGTGGTTATCAGGAATGAGACTTTTAAATATGGAATTTCCTTTTTATACTTTTAAAAATATTTTGAACCATATGAATACATTTCTATTTCAAAAATTAAACAATAAAAAATATAAATGATTTTTAGGCCAAAGGGAGTAATTTGAGTTAATATTTTTCCTGCTTAAGTCACGAAGCCTCCCAAACTGAGTCTCGCCAAGCTTCTCCCTAGAACAGCAACCCCAGCTCTTCACATTGTCCTCTGGGGTGACTGGCAGTGCCCAGAGATGGGGACTTCCTGTTCATGGTTATAGACAGAGAGTAGTGTGTTTTGCTAGGCCATTTATATGCACATACATTTTCTTTGCCCTCAGAAGAGGCTGGATAACATCTTAAAGTTGTGTCAAAATAGTGGAAAGCACCAATGGAATTTGAAAGAATGATTCAAAGACCAGTATGGATTTACCCCTATATTGCCCAATTAATTATCAGCTAAGATGACCTCAGTAATAAGATGCATAGGAAGAAATAACTCTCACAGTTTTAAAGTTATCAGGAATTTTGCTTAAAAACCTGAATCAAATAGTAATGCAGGTATTAACAATAAATATGAGGAAGGAAAATTTTAATACGAACAGAAATTTAAACTTCCTGATCTAGGATGGTGGCTAAAAATCCAAGGTGCTGGCCAGGCGCAGTGGCTCACGCCTGTAATCACAGCACTTTGGGAGGCCAAGGTGGGAGGCTCATTTCAGGTCAGGAGTTGGAGACCAACCTGACCAACATGGTGAAACCCCATCTTTCGATTAAAAATACAAAAATATTAGCTGGGCATGGTGGCATATGCCGGTAGTCCCAGCTACTCAGGAGGCTGAGGCAGGAGAATTGCTTGAACCCAGGAGGCAGAGATTCCAGTGAGCCAAGATTGCATCACTGCACTCCAGCCTGGGCCACAGAGCAAGACTCCATCTCGAAAAAATAAAAAAAAAAAATCCAAGGTGCACGGGCCAAGTTTAAGATATAGATTGTCTAACTCCAGATAACCTGTTTATGATTTCCATTCGGAAAGATGTCAATGTTCCTTTGGCCCCTGATGCTGTGAGAATGTTGCAATTATTTTAGGCTGTTGTAAACCCTGAAATGTCTCCTTGTTTCTTTTCCACGAGAGGATTAAAGATATTGGATCTGGCTTGTGAAGTGTACGTGGGAGGGTTTTTTAGTCTAGCATTTCTCATCAGGAATCAATTCTCCCAGTTGATAAGAATCAACCTTTAGAATAGAGGTTGATTTGCCCACTGGGAGTCATCTTGCAGTTTCATTATAAAATGGTTCTGCTGAGCCAAGCTGCATAATGAATAAACCAGTCTATGGAAATCCTATAGGAGGTTTTCTGTTACTATCCATTTGGGGGTTCCCACCTACCTTCAGCTTCCTTATTTAAATTTTGTGTGAACAACATAAAAACTTTGTGCTTATTGAAGAGTTTAATAAAAACAACACAAAAGACTGTTTCTAAAGGAGCTCTGAAAGTTCAAGATTCTAGAAAACTTATATCAAGATTTTATCACTGCAAACATCTTGAGTAAACAGGAACTCAGAAGGTCTCTTTTATATTTACTGAATTTGTCAAAGACTGAGCTATTTTATAGGATTTTGTGGCTTGGGGTGAAAATATTTTTATGACCTGTTCCAACAACAACAACAAAAAAAACGAAAAATTAAAAATCCAAACCTGATTAACTCAGATGTCATCAGCTGAGCTTCTGAGACCCACAGAGACCCCTTAAGAGCCTCGACTCCCACTAAACTAATACATGATTGTTCTTCAAACTAACCAAGAGGGCTTCATTGCTTTTAGAGAACACAATTAATTCTGCTTTGAAAGTTTCCGCACCTCTATAGAGAAAATGTTCTTTATTTGACTCTGTCTTCACCTTTCTTAACAGCGATCCCAAATCCTACATTGTACCCAGATCAATTCAGTGAAGAAGCTAGCCTGGGCTAAAGCTATTTGTACCTTTAAAAAGCAATAGGGTCAGGGCGGTGGCTCACGCCTGTAATCCTAGCACTTTGGGAGGTTGAGGTGGGTGTATCCCTTGAGCCCAGGAGTTCAAGCCCAACCTGGGCAACAGGGAAAAATCCCCAAACCTCATCTCTCCACACACACACAATTAGCCAGGCAATATGACGTGTGCCTGTAGTCCCAGCTACTTTTGAAGCTGAGGTGGGAAGATCACCCCTATCTCAAAAGAATAAATAAAAAATAAATAAAAATAAGAAGCAATGGCAAGCCAGAGCATACACAGCCTGGTAAACCTGTAAGGATGTTGGGGTGAACCCTCGGAGCAGAAGGAAGCCCATGGAAGGTTGCTAGACAGAGAATGAAATGAAAATGTGTTCATATTTGTAAGTGTTCACCCTGGCTAGAGTGTGGAGATTAGACTGGAGAGGTGTGGGGAATCCAGAGTTAGGTGGAGAGGTTACCAGAGGGAGGATGCGACTTGCATTGCACTAGAGGGAAAGGATGGATGTCAAAGCATGAAGGTTTGTAGGTTTCAAGGGAGGGCTGTCAGAGAGCACCCATTTAATGACTTGAAGCAAGAGACCAGTCATATGCTGAGATTCGGGGCTGTGGGAAGGACCTACAGTTTTAGACATTCTGAAATTCTGTCCAGAAAGCCCACTGCTGAGGGAAGCGAGGTTTAGTGAGGGGGGCGAATTGGGAGAGGAGATCCACCAAGCAGCTCTTAGCAGTTTGAAGGCTTAAAGTTGTGATTCATGCATATCATGGAACAAAAGAATAACAATGATTAACTATTAATGCCATTTATAACCCAATTCAGAAGGCTTACTGGATGTCAAGCACATGTTAGGCATTTTGGTACACTTGATCTCACATTATCCTCACAATAACCTTCCCAGTGAAGGGTTATTATCATTTTACAATTGAAACATCTGTGGCTCAGAAGGGTTAAGAAACTCGACCAGGGTCACCCAGCCAGAAAATGAGTTCTGTGATCTATGGAACGTATCTGGCTTCATTCAGAGCTCTGACTGTACAGGTGTTACCATTGTTCGCCCTTCTTAAAGAGTGAGATCCAGCGGGACTTTCAAATGATTGTTAATTTTTTTAGTGAGAGATAAGGTGCTTGCAAGCAAGCAGCTTATGATCATGAAAAAGGCTGGGAATCACTGAAGCAAATCTAAGTGCTTAAACTTAACTACAGGAAAAAGAAAGTTAAGTTTTTGATTCCTCAAATTAATAGTTTCATCATAATGATAATTCCCACTTTTAGTTTGCCGTTTACAAGCCAATTTTATTTTTTATTGCATCTGTCATCTATCTATAATTTATTTATTAACTAGAGGCAGGGTGTCACTCTGTGGCCCTAGGCTGGAGTGCAGTGGCGTGACCACAGCTCACTGCAGCTTCAACCTCCCTGGTTCAAGCGATCCTCCCACCTCAGCCTCCTGAGTAGCTGGGACCACAATCCCATGCCACTAAACTCGTCTAATTTTTGTATTTTTTGCCGCGGAGTGGGGGCGGGGGGGGGTCTCACCACGTTGCCCAGGCTGGTCTTGAACTCAAGGCCTCAAGTAATTTCCCCCCCCCCCCGCCCCCACTCTCCGCCTCGCCCTCCGAAAGTGCTGGGATTACAGGTGTGAGCTACCGCCCTCGAGCTGATTTAAAATTGCACTGATATTTTCCAGCTGCTTCACCGATTTGTTAAATTCAGTGAACTCTGCATGGACCCCTCCCTGATTCCCGGTCCTGGGACAGGGAAAGGAACCCTAGAGACGCTCGCAATGATGTTTGCCTGTTCTCTTTCCCTAGCCTATTTTGAGGAGCAAAAAACCGAATGTCCAAGAAGGCTCTTTGAAGATGTCTGTAAGTTTGCCTGGGGACAGCGCCTGGAAAGCAGCGTCCCCGCGAGTAGCGCGAGCCCCGGGCTCCCCACCACCTCGAACTCCCCAACACTCGGAGAAGAGGCGCCGCGAGCAGGACCAAGTAGGAAATACAGGCCCAAGCCCCAGAAATGCGGAAGTGCCCCGAGACAACATGGCGTCACCGGCGTCAGGTGCCCTAACCCCGGGCCGGCGGCCAGGTACGGTAGCCTGTGGGGGACGCCACATTAAAAGAACAAAGACTCGCATCCTGTGGAGCAATCCTCAGGGCAAAGCTGAGTGGGCGCAGAGACCTCACAGCGAGGACCGCAGTGGGAGGGCGCCCCTTGCTGGCCAGAATCGTAATGAGTAGACAGACGAACAACGCCGTTCATTCTGGCCATCGTGAGTAGCTAGGATTACAGGCGTGTGCCACGACGCCAGGCTAATTTTTTAAAAATTTTGAAGAGATGGGAGCGCGGGGGGGTCTCACTATGTTTCGTAGGCTGGTCTTGAACTCCTGGCCTCATGTGGTCCTCCCACATTGGCTTTCCAAATTGTTCAGATTACAGGCTTGAGCCACCGTACCTGGCCATTCAATTATTCTTTTAAGCCACACACTGCTGGGTAATAGAGCATGTGTTAGTCTACTATTGTCACAGTAAAGAGGTGTAACAAAATCCCTCCAGAATTCAGAGACCTAACCCAACAACCGTTTATTCTCACTCATGTATCTACAGGTCACTGATGTGGGCTGAGCGCAGCCGGGTGTGTTTCCAAGCTGAAGATTGGGTCCCCGTCTTCTCCAGATGTCTCTCACCTTCCTTGAATCAGTGGGTCAATCAGGGCATGTTCTTCTCATGGTGATGGTATTCACAGAAAAAGCGATCTTGATCCAGACCCCAAGAGAGGGCTCCCCTGAATTACACATAGGAAGGAATTCAAGACAAGTTGCAGGGTGGAGTGAGAGTTTACTGAAAGCTCCTCCATTACACAGTAGGGCATCCTTAGGAAGCAAACAAAGGAATGCCCCTTCACTTTTTCTTCTCTTTTTTTTTTTTTTTTTTTTTTTGAGACAGAGTCTTGATCTGTTGCCCAGGCTGGAGTGCAGTGGCGCAATCTTGGCTCACTGCAACCTCTGCCTCCTAGGTTCAAGCGATTCTCCTGCCTCAGCCTCCCAAGTAGCTGGGATTACAGGTGCCCACCACCATGCCCAACTAATTTTTTTATTTTTAGTAGACAGGGTTTCACCATGTTGGCCAAGCTGGTCTCAAACTACTGACCTAGGTGATCCACCCACCTCAGCCTCCCAAATCCCTCTTGGGATGACAGGCGTGAGCCACTGCACCCAGCCTGTTTAAACTTTTTCATATATAGGGGTTTTGTCTATGTAAAGGCTAAACTAAGCTGTGCTTACATGTGTGTGAGCTGACAGCATGACAAAAATTATTTTAAGCCAGGCGTGGTGGCTCACGCCTGTAATCCTAGCACTTTGGGAGGCTGAGGCGGGCAGATCACCTGAGGTCAGGAGTTCAAGAGCAGCCTGACCAATTCGGTGAAACCTCGTCTTTAAAAAAAGTTATTTTATTGATTTAAAAAAACACTGTCCTTGACATTTTAGTGTATAAGTACATTAAAGCATAACTATAATTATCTTGAAAGCATATATTATGGGTATTGGGACATCTGGTCTTCCTGTTGTTTTATGATTGTGTCCTTGCAAGTATCTTTAGGCTGTTTTCTCAACTGTAAACATGAGCATGGGTCGTGACTGGCAAGGAATGTGCCTTGTTAGTCTCAAGATGGAGCTGAACTGAAAATGGTGTCACTCTAGCCCTCCTAGGCTCCTGCTTCCCTAACAATGGCAGAAGCAAGAAAACAAATTCACACCTACCAATATCCTATGGTCCTTCTGTATAGGAGAGGGGAGTGTGAAAGGAAAATACCTTGGACCCCCAGAATCACTAAGGAAAACTCAGCTGGAAACTGCTTAAGGCAAACCTGCCTCTCAGTCTATGAAGTTATCCCTCTGCTCACTGAGATGGATGCATATCTGATTTGCCTCCTTTGAAAGGGCTAATCAGAAACCCAAAAGAATGCAACCGTTTGTGTCTCACCTATCTGTGACCTGGAAACCCCCTCCTGGCTTAGAGTCTTCCTGCCTTTGCTTCAAGTTGTCCCGCCTTTCCAGACCTCACCAATGTACTTCTTATATCTATTGATTGAAGTCTTGCGTCTGGCTAAAATGTACAAAACCAAGCTGTGCCTCAACCACCTTGGGCACATGTCATCAGGACTTCCTGAGGCTGTCACGGGTACATCCTCAACCTTGGCAAAATAAACTTTCTAAATCAACTGAGACCTGTCTCTGATTTTCTTGGTTCACAGGGGCATGTCTGATTATTTTAGATAATAATCTAATTTAACACAAAGCACATGGTTAGAGCGCTGAATTCCGTAGGTATGAGCTCACTACACATCCTTTACTGAAATGTGTCCCCAAGTGAGAGATATTGCATACTATAGCGATGCATGCAGCATTCTGTAAGTCGGTACATGTGGGTGCTGCAGGCAGAGAAGGCACATCGCTGAGTGGACTGAGTCTATACCCAGAAGGCATATCACTGCTTCCTCCAGGGGTCTGATGGAATTTACTTACCGTCAAGTGGCCAGCTGGTCTCCCTAAATAATCATGTCCTGGCGGGGTGAGGTAGCTCACGCCTGTAATCCCAACACTTTGGAAGGCTGAAGCAGACGGATCAGAGGGTCAGGAGTTCAAGACCAGCCTGGCCAATATGGTGAAACCCCCAACTCTACTAAAAATACAAAAATTAGCCGGGCATGGTGGCAGGCACCTGTAGTCCCAACTACTCAGGAGGCTGAGGAGGAGAATCACTTGAACCCGGGAGGTGGAGGTTGCAGTGAGCTGAGATCATGCCACTGCACTCCAGCCTAGGTGACAGAACTAGACTCTGTCTCAGAAAAAAAAAAAAGAATGGTGTCCTATCAGGTTCCCAAAGTTGGCTTCTGCTGTTGGCAGGTTGGGTACTTAACAGTGACAGTGGCCAGCCAGATCAGCCAGAATGAAGGCAGTCCATGAGGCTGAACACATGCATAGCCTCTATCCTGTTACTACAGCCACTTCATATATGGGCTCTTTGACCAAGACCGGGGATGTTTTGGGGGGAAAAGTCCAACATCCACAGATGATAGAGACCTCCTCCATGTCAAATGCCTTCTGATGGATGTTTGCAGAGGACAAAAATCTTCACGTTCAGTGCCCATTCAAAAAGATCCATCCACATCGCCACCAGACCTCCTGTACCTAATCTTTACTCTTGTTCTTAGTCCCTATCAACTGGCCAACCCTTGAACCAGTGTCCATCAGTCCTTCAGGCCATCTCTACTTAGCTGAGAAGTGGAAAAGCAGTCACAGTTCTCAGTTCCACCATCTGAGATGACTTGCCCCCACCACTGTCTTTTTAGGGCTTCTCCCAAGCGAGGCTACAGCAGAATAGCTGTTCATGTCTGGCATGTGCCAGCATATTATGCAGATGTCAGCACGAGCCCCATTTTTTCCATCCTGTACTAACTGGACTTAGAGAAATCCTGTGAATCTCTAGGTGTGGACTGAGGAGGCAGTAGGAATTTAAGTGACCTTCTTGTACAGCCTGCTTGTACAGACCCATATACACTTTTTATTTCACAATGGAATGTTACTGTGTAAATTCGATTTTTTTTTTTTTTTTGAGACAGTCTCACTCTGTCACCCAGGCTGGAATGCAGTGGCCTGATCTTGGCTCACTGCAACTTCTGCATCCCAGGTTCAAGCAATTCTCCTGCCTCAGCCTCCTGAGTAGCTAGGATTACAGAGGCATGCCACCACACCCAGCTAATTTTTGTATTTGCAGTAGAGACGGGTTTTCACCATGTTGCCCAGGCTGGTGTCGAACTCCTGGCCTCAAGTGGTCTGCCTGCCTGGGCCTCCCTAAGCTCTGGGATTACAGGTGTGAGCCACCGTGCCTAGCCTGTACATTCAGTTTTAATGATCAAATGAAACTAAATTCCTGAAGGGCAGTTCAGATGAGTCTCTTGGTGCCACCTGGCAGGAGTGGTGGCCCTCAAGTGAGGATGCAGCCAGCCTGCAATGAGAAGCTAGGGGAATAAAGACCCCAACTTTACACCACCCCTCTGTTCTTCCACAAGTGTTCTCCACTGGCTGCACCTGACCAGGAGTCAGAGGACGAGGGAGCCCATTGATGTGGTTCACATGAGTCAGCCTCTGGGGCGGAAAAGGAGAAATTCATCTGGACGGGCTGTGGTGGGCAGCCTTTAAGATGGTACCCACTGAGCTCCACCTCTTGGTATTCACCCCAGGGCTGGTCTGTGTGACCAGAATATGGCAGAGACAATGACATGTCACGTAACAAGTCAGGTTAGAAAAGGCACTGCATCCTCAGTTTTGGTCGCTGCAGTTGGGAGCTTTCTAAGAGGGCCCACGATCCCCACCTGCTGGCATCCACGCCTGTGTGTCATACCCTTCCTTTGAGTGTAGGCTGGACCAAGTGACTTCATCCTAATTAATCGAATATGGCAAAAGTTTTGGGATATCCCTTCTGAGGTTAGGCAACTAAAGGTTCTGACTTCCATCTTGCTTGCTGGCTTTAGCCAAGCAAGAGACCCATGTGGAAAGAATTGAGGGAGACCTCTGGCCAACACCCCCCTGCGTGTTTATGGAAGGAGATCCACCCCAGGTGAGACTTAAGAGTCTCAAGTTAAACTGACTGCAGCCTTTGGAGATACTCAGCTCCAAGTCCTCAGCTAAACCATGCCCAGATTCCTATTCCACAGAAGTGTGAGATAACAAATGCCATTGGATGTTTTGGGGTAATTTATTATAAAACAAAAGGGGCTGGGCACGGTGGCTCACGCCTGTAATCCCAGTATTTTGGGAGGCCGAGGCAGGTGGATCACGAGGTCAGGAGTTTGAGACCAGCCTGGCCAACATAGTGAATCCCATCTCTACTAAAAATACAAAACAATTAGCTGGGCATGATGGCGGGCGCCTGTGATCCTAGCTACTTGGGAGGCTGAGGCGGGAGAATCGCTTGAACCTGGGAAGCAGAAGTCGCAGTGAGCCGAGATGGCGCCACTGCACTCCAGCCCAGGCCACAGTGCCACTCTGTCTCAAGAAAAAAAAAGGGGTAACTAATAGTCTCTCTCTCTGATCACTTGCTTTGGGTGAAGTCAGTGGCTGTATCATTAGCAGCTCTACGGGGAGCCCACCTGGCAAGGAACCGAGGCTTTCTGCCCTTAACCTTGTGAGTGAGCCTGAAGGCAGATCCCCACCCAGCCAAGCTTTCAGATGACTGCAGCCCCGGCCCTCAGCATGATTCAGGACAGACCTGAGCCAAGACCCCTAGCGAACCCACTACCTTATTTCTGACCATCAAAAACTATGCAAAGTAGAGCCTGGCATGGTGGCTCACACCTGTATTTCCTCGCTTGAGCCCAGGAATTCAAGGCTGTAGTGAGCTATGATCGCACCACTGCACTCCAGCCTGAGCAACAGAGAAGACCCAGTCTCAAAAAAACAAAAAACAAACAAAAAAAAACACCAAAAAAGGAAAAAGTTAAAAATAATGACAGATCCTTTATCAGCACCTCTTACATGCCTGGACAGTGAATTTACATCATCTTTCACAAACAGAAAAACTGAAGCTCATTCAGATTAGGTAGTTTAGCTGAAGACACATTGTTAGTAAAAGGGAAAACCCAGGTTTGTATTCCAAAGCCCTCGTTCTTTCCATCACATTATTATAGCCTCCCTAACAGTGATCCTTATAACTTTAAATGAACTTACACCATAGTTCCTGTCCTGAACACCGAGGGACGTTGGTTCACGGAGCTTAGAAAGCTAATGAATCCCGCTGCGTCCCCTCCGCCGCCGCGCACCCAGTCTCGCGACATGAACTCAACCAGCCTCCAGTATCTGGGGATCGGGGTCTGGTTTGTAAGAGGGCCCGCACGCCTCCAGCTGGGGCAGAATTGGATGATTCAGAAAGGAAAGTTGGAGAGACGGGGAAGGAAGGAAGCAAACGCGAGGCTGTGCGTGGGTCTCGAGGGCCTGGGAGCCCCCGAGCCAGGCTGCGCCCTCCGAGCTGCGCAAACGCACAGGGCGGGGGGGGGGGGGGCTCTTCGGACCCGGAAGTTGCCTCTGCCCTCACCAAAGATGGCGGCTCAGGCGCCGCTCGCCCACCTCTGGTAACCAATGGCGCCACAGCGCTCAGCTGACTCACGTGGGCGCCCTCTTCCCTAAGCTGTCTGATGCAACGCCCCTGTCGCGGAAATCGCTGGTGCATGTTGGGGTGCTAAGGCGGCGGCGGTGGTGTTGCGTCTATGTCCTTGGAGGTGATCACAGCCACTGCAGGCATGGTGCTAGGTGGGTAAGGCTTGGTGTATGGCGCGGTGTTCCCTGCCTGGGGTAGGAACTCTGCTCCAGCCCGGTTCCGGCGCTTTCCTTAGTGCCTGCCAGAGGCCGCCAATGTTTGGGGTCCAATTGCAGGGAGGGTCAAAGGGAGGGTTCTGGCCCTTGCTGGGCCCCGGACTTGAAGGGCCAGGCTGGGCTTCCCGGAGCCCCTAGTTCCCCCGAGCCCCTAGTTCCCCCGGGCTGTGATGGCAGCGGCTCCGGGCCCTGCCCTTGCCCCGCTGCGAAACATCCCTATTACGCTGAGACTCAGGCGCTGGGAGGGGTTCAGACGCTGGGTAGGCCTCACTCCTGCAGTTCTTCAAAGAGATCGTCAGGAAAGGACTTTAGGATTCCAGTTTTTTTTTTTTCTTTTTTTTTTTTTTTATGACGGAGTTTGGCTGTTGTTGCCCAGGCTGGAGTGCAATGGCGCGATCTCGGCTCTCCGCAACCTCCGCCTCCCCGCAACCTCCGCCTCCTGGGTTCAAGCGGTTCTCCTGCCTCAGCCTCCCGAGTTGCTGGGGTTACAGGCATGCGCCACCACTCCCAGCTAATTTTGTATTTTTAGCAGAGACAGGGTTTCTCCATGTTGGTCGGGCTGGTCTCAAATTCCTGACCTCGGGTGATCCGCCCACCTCAGCCTCCCAAAGTGCTGGGATTACAAAGTGTCAGCCACCGCGCCCGGCCTCCAGTTGTTTTTCTCCAGCCTTATTTTTTATTAAGGTTTCCGGAGAGACCATACTGTATAGTAGGAAAAAAAAAAAATGGAGACCTAAATGGATGTCACTGTTCAGACCTACTAGTTGTAAGGCCTTCTGAAATTTTCCAACCTCAGAGCTTCAGTTTTCCTTAAAGACTAGAGGAAGCTGGTGTTTATTTGCCGTCTCTACAAAAACTGGCACTAGGATATCTAATTTGTATGTGTTACTTTATTTCTTTTTTTTTTTTTTTTTTTACCATCTCACGCCAGTTAGAATGACTTTATTTCATTCTCAGTACAGCCTTTCAGGATGGGTGGTGGTGTTCTTATTTTGTATATAAAGAAGTAAGTGGCCGGGCGCGATGGCTCACGCCTGTAATGCCAACACTTTGGGTGGCCGAGGCAGGCCAGTTACGAGGTCAGGAGTTTGAGAGCAGCCTGGCCAACATAGTGAAACCCCGTCTCTACTAAAAATACAAAAAAAAAAAAAAAAAAAAAAAATTAGCTGGGCGTGTTGGCAGATGCCTGTAAGCCCAGCTACTTGGGAGGCTGAGGCAGGAGAATCACTTGAACCCGGGAGGCAGAAGTTGCAGTGAGCCGAGATTGCGCCATTGCACTCCAACTCCGGGCGACAGTGCCAGACTCCGTCTCAAAAAAAAAAAGAAGGAAAAAGAAGAAATAAGCTCAGAAAAGTTAAATACGTTTTCCAGAGTCACCCTGCCTTTTAAGGTACAAAATCCAAGATTCCAGCATACGGCTGACCAACTTCAAAGCCCTTGTTTTATTTTTGGGTGCCCAGGTAGATAGAATAAATATCACAAATTAAAATGATGAGAGTTTATTTTGAAAACCTGGATTTTTAACTAATGTTTTTATGAGATGGATGTTATTGAAATGCGGGAGCGGGGAAATAATTAGGATATTAATTTCTCATGGACATTAGTAATTTTTACTAATCATGCTTATTCTGTTTACAAAGGCAAAGAATAAATAAAGTAGTAAGGCGACTAATAGTTAATGGCCAAACCAGTAACTTACTCTCATTTTGTCAAACAGCAGAGCTGTACGTCTCTGAACGAGAGGGCGATGATGCCACGGGAGATGGAACCAAGGAGAAGCCATTTAAAACAGGTCTAAAGGTAGAGTCTCTTCTCATTAGGAAAATGAGACTGCATTTATTGATGACTTATGTCAAACACTAGGTTCCAAAGAGAATTTTCAGAAAAGGGAAAGTAAGGAATGCATACATATATATGGCTTTAAGATTGTTAGATGATCAAATTCTAAACTTGAACATTTAAAAAGTAATCTTTCTTACCACGTGGCATTGCACCTTGGAATTTTTCTCTCCAATGAGTCAGATTAGTGGTTTTTCAATTCTTATAAAGCTAAAAGTTACATTTTCTCAGTCACACTGAGCTTATGGCCAGGGGGCTCTCCTGAGAGGGCTTTTGGTGAATTTACCACAGTCCAGAGTGTGATCCTGAGATTTGACTTGAAGATCTGGTTTATACTAGCACACCGGGAATGGATTCATTTGTCAGAACTGACTCATGAGTCTGGAGCTTGAAGCTAGAATGCCAATCTATTAACGTGCTATTATTTCTCAGAATCTAGAATTTTTGAATGAATTTAGCACATTCTCAAAGGGGTTTGTCAAGAGCTTGGACTCAGGCCAGGTGCAGTGGCTCATGCCTATAATCCCAACACTTTGGGAGGCCGGGCAGGTGAATCACTTTAGCGCAGGAGCTTGAGACCAGTCTGGGCAACTTGGTGAAATCCTATCTCTGCAAAACACGTAAAATTAGCCGGGTATGGTGGTGTGTGCTTGTACTCCCAGCTACTCCGGACCTGAGTCGAGAGGATTGCTTTAGCCTGGAAGGGGGAAGTCACAGTGAGCCATGATTGCACCACTGCACTCTAGCCTGAATTACAAAGTGTAGCATAAGACAACCTTCTTAAAATAGACAATGGACTCAGCTGTTGAACTTATGTGCTAGAATCCATTGACTACAACTGCCACATAAGGAAGATGGTTAAAAGTTCCTTCCTTGGGTCTGGGCTTTGGTGCCTCATGTCTGTAATCCCAGCATTTGGGAGGCTGAGGCTGGAGGATTTCTTGAGCCCAGGAGTTTGAGAACAGCTTGGACAACATAGACCTTCATTCATCTCTACAAAAAAATGTAACTTCTTAAAAATTTAATTAATTTAAAAAATAGAGACAAGGTTTCCTTCTGTTGCCCAGGCCTCCCAAAGTCCTGGGATTATAGGAGTGAGTCACTGCACCCAGCCAACTACAAAAAATTAAAAAAAAATTAGCCAGGCATGGTGGTATGCACCTTTGGTCCTAGCTACTCGGGAGACTGAGATGGGGGGATTACATGAGCCCAGGAGGTTGAGACTGCAGTGAGCCATGATTGCGCCACTGCACTGCAGCCTTGGCAACAACAACAACAACAAAAAGTTCTTTCCTTGAGTTGTACTTGGAAAAGCAGTGCCTTGACACTCCCTTTTCTGTGCTTCCCCTTTTTTTTTATTAACTGTGTTACCACATTTATAGTTACTATCAAGTCCTCCTAACCTGGGAGCATTCTCCTCTTTTAGGTCATACCGTATGGTTATACTTTAGTGTGTCATACATGGGTACTTGTTTTTAATTTAATTTTTTTTCCCCCTGAGATGGGATCTTACTTTGTTACCCAGGCTAGAGTGCAGTAGCACAGTCATGGCTCACTGTAGCTTCAACCTCCTGGGCTTAAATGATCCTCCCACCTCAGCCTTCCAGGCTGGTCTTAAACTCCTGGGCTTAAGCAATCCTCCTGTCTTGGCTTCCCAAAGTGCTGGGGTTACAGGCACGAGCCACCACACCTGGCTGGGTTTTACTTTTTAACTCTTGGGGGAAATCTTTCAGTTCTGGATTGTCGGGTGCCTCATTGCGGCTTCCCAAAACTGACAACACTGTGGATGAACGTCTGCAGAATGTCACTGCTAACAAAAGTATAGCATTCTGATTTGGAAACTTTGGCTCTTTCAGTTTCAGTGATACAAAAGAAGGGATCAGTACAGACTGTCAGGTAGTAAATGAATTCTAAATGACCTACATGTATTCTTACAATGTGTAGTTGTTAAAAGGATGAACTCTTGGATGTTTCCAGAAGATCCAGGTTCCCTCCTTCTCTGCAGCAGTCATTGACCTGAGAAAAAGTCAGTTTTTCCAGGCTTCAGATCTTGAAACAAGAGAATGATTCATTGCATTTATTGTTTAACAACTTGGGAGAGATTTTGAAAGAATATCTGAGGCTTTAAAATATTCATCTTTTATATACTTTCAGCTATTTTTTTTGAAACCACAAACGATAAACTATTAAATCCTGTGTAACACAGCAATGCCTAGTATGTCCCATTGAGGAAAAGAAGTATTTTCTTTCTACATGCGGGAATTTTTCAGATTAAATGAGCTTAGCTTTTTGTGTCCTTGGCCGTTGTTTTGTTGAAAGTTTCAAAAATGCCTGAGACTTGTCTGATTTCTCACAGGGACTAACCTTTTAGATGTCACCTGAAGTTGGCTTTTGCTGTCAGGTGTCTGTTCTGTTGCCCATGTCCCTGTGCTGGTGGCTACAGCCACTTAAGATCAGTTGTTTGTAGTCTGCTTGTCCTGGGGAACTGTACAGTGTGAACCTGAACTTGGAATAGCTGAACTGTGCAGTGCATACCTGAACCTGGAACTTGGAATTGTTTGTGAGAGGACCTGAAAGCTTCAGTTGTAACCAGTGTGCTGCTTAAATGTTCAACCAGTCACTCTGCCGACATCAACTTTTGGCTATTGGGGTATTTATGGTTAGATTGTTTAAGTTGCCTTATACTTGAGATGTTATTTTGATTTTAAGTATTGTACAATGTTCAAGAACTGTCGTTTTTCTCCCTCCCTACCCAAGGCTTTGATGACAGTAGGAAAAGAACCATTTCCTACCATTTACGTAGATTCACAAAAAGAAAATGAGGTAGAGTAAACCAAAAACTTTATGGAATTATATTTTGGGAATAAATTGTCATCATGACACAAAGGTCTTGATAATAAATATCTGTTTATTCCTCTAGAGGTGGGATGTTATTTCTAAATCACAGATGAAGAACATTAAAAAGATGTGGCATAGGGAACAAATGAAGAGTGACTCCCGGGATAAGAAAGAGGTGAGTCCCGAGCTTGCCACTGTGAACATTGCTAGAACTCTGGAAACCGTGTTAACAAACTGCTTCATCATTAAAATTAGGCAGAAGATAATTTACGACGAGAAAAGAACCTGGAAGAAGCCAAGAAGATTACCATTAAAAATGATCCAAGTCTCCCAGAGCCAAAATGTGTAAGTTTGTTTATCATTTCAAATACCGTGGACTTTGTTACATCAGATCATTATTTCTGTGTTTGAGGGGCATGCCACATGGTTTGTTCCTTTACACTGTTTTTACTTTCCTTTTATTTTTTCTTGTTTTTTAATTTTAATTTATTTGTTTTGAGACAGGGTCTCACTCTGTTGCCCAGGCTGGAGTGAAGTGGTACAGTTTCTGCTCACTGCAGCCTCTGCCTCCTGGGCTCAAGTGATCCTCCCAAGTAGTGGGGACCACAGGCATGCACCATCATACCTGGCTAATTTTTATTTATTTTTAATTTTTGTAGAAGCACAGTCTCCCGTATTGCCCAGGCTGGTTTCAAACTCCTGGGCTCAAGGAATCCTCCCACCTCAACCTCCCAAAGTGCTGGGATTACAGGTGTGAGCCACCGTGCGTGGCCTACTTTCCTTTTAGAAAGGACATAGAGAAATAATATTTTCGTTATGGGGCTAGTTCTTTAGGGGTTCATTTTATTACACAGTTGAGTAAATGAATATTGAATGAATTCTGTCCCAGCTGAATGCCAGCAGACCAGGGACCCAGGCCTGGCTGTGCTTCATGATGGTCAAGTGATTTAACCCTCACTAGGGTCAATTTTCTTAAAAAATGAAGAGGTTGAAATCCATGATTTTCATGTTTTATTTAAATAGAGTATAGGTTCACTCTTCCTTTTGTTCTTTCTGGAACCCAAACAGATTGCTGGATGAAGAATATGATTAGATTTCCAGTAGTTCTTATTTATATATTTATTTAATTTATTTTTGAGACGGAGCCTTGCTCTTGTCACCCATGCTGGAGTGCAATGGGGCGATCTCAGCTCACTGCAACCTCCACCTCCCAGGTTCAAGTGATCCTCCTGCCCCAGCCTCCCAAGTAGCTGGGATTACAGGTGCCTGCCACCACACCCAGCTAATTTTTGTATTTTTAGTAGAGATGGGGTTTCACCATGTTGGCCAGGCTGGTCTCAAACTCCTGACCTCAGGTGTATTATTTCCTTAGTGATGGAGCTGGGGTTTTTGGGCTACATTCAGCAGCCACTTCCTCTACTCATCTCCTCTCTCCTTCATCCCTCATACAAAAGCTAGCCTTTTTAGATACCAAGTCCTGGAATGTATTGAAGAACTGTGGGGTCATGGAAAAGGCTCCATGTGGACAGAGATTGTTACTGTTGTGGGGAGCAAGTGCTCCACTTAAGACAAATTCAATTCATTTGTTAATTGAATTTATCTAGCAGTATCTGAAATTCTCCTGGGTGTTTCTCATTACCAGTTTTGCACTAAGAAAAGAAGACTTGGATTTTGTTTGTCAGAGTGAAATGTGTTTGGTTCTGACCTGCAGTAGAGGGGCTGTCCCCAGTTTGCACCATTTGTGACTTTTAACACTTTACTACCATCTGTCTAATATTAGTGAAAAAGTTGGTGTGTACAAATTACATTATTGAGCAAATGTTATTTATTTCAATTTGACAGGTGAAGATTAATGCATTAGAAGGATATCGAGGCCAAAGAGTAAAGGTGTTTGGCTGGGTCCACAGGCTACGTAGGCAAGGTAAATGGCAAAGCTTTTCCTTCTTTTTAATTTTTAAATATCCCTGGTCTTACATGAAGAAAAACATACAAAGGTTTGCAAGGGTTTTTTCCTCCCTTTTTTTTCGAGGCAGAGTTTCACTCTGTTACCCAGACTGGAGTGCAGTGGCACTGTCTTGGCTCACTGCAACCTCCGTCTCCCGGGTTCAAGTGATTCTCCTGCCTCAGCCTCCTGAGTAGCTTGGATTATAGGTACCTCCCACCACACCTGGCTGATTTTTGCATTTTTAGTAGAGACAGGGTTTCACCATGTTGGCCAGGCTGGTCTGGAACTCCTGGCCTCATGTTATCCACCTGCCTTGGCCTATTAAATTGCTTGGTTTACAGGTATGTTTTACTGTGGGTGGCCCTATTTTTTTTTTTTTTTTTTTTTTTTTCCTGGTATGCTGGCTAAACTTGAACTCCCCCAGCTATCCTCCTGCCCCAGCCTCCTGTGCAGAAGGGATTACAGACACATAGTAGTACCTCACCTGGCTCTAAAGGATAGAGTGATTTATATCTTAAATTTGTTCTTATTTAAAATGGCTATTGAAAGTATAAAAGTTTTTAAATGCTATTTTAATGGTTAGCAATTAACAGTGATGAAGATGTGTCCAGTAAATATTTATCTGATTGAGCTTTTATAATAATAATTATTATTATTATTTTGAGACATAGTCTTACTCTGTTGCCCAGGCCAGAGTACAGTGGTGCAATCTCAGCTCACTGCAACCTCTGCCTCCCAGATTCAAGTGATTCTCTTGCCTCAGCATCCTGAGTAGCTGGGACTACAGGCGTGTGCCATCATGCCTGGCGATTTCTTTTTTTCTTTTTTTTTTTTTTTTTTTTGTATTTTTAGTAGAGATGGGGTTTTGTCATATTGGCCAGGCTGGTCTCAAACTCCTGACTTGGTGATCTGCCCTCCTCGGCCTCCCAAAGCGCTGGGATTACAGGCATGAGCCACTGTGGCTAGCCAAGTTTTAATTATTTAGTGAAAACCAAGGAATGTTACTATAGGAAATTTATATCTGAGTCTGAAACTTGGCCATAATTTTGACTCTTATAATCAGTATATTTGCATTTTCCCTTGGTTCTGACATTTTGTTTTCTCTTTCCCTTTTTATTATTGTGTATATATTTTAATATATAAACATTACTTTTACTATTTATTATAAGGGATTAGCAAATCTTTTATTAAAAAGTAGGACCAGCCAGGTGTGGTAGCTCATGCCTGTAATCCCAGCACTTTGGGAGGCCAAAGTGGGTGGATCACAAGGTCAGGAGTTCGAGACCAGCCTGGCCAATATGATGAAACCTCATCTCTATTAAGAAAGTACAAACATTAGCTGGGTGTGGTGGCAGGCACCTGTAGTCCCAGCTACTCGGGAGGCTGAGGCAGGAGAATCACATCAACCCAGGTGGCGGAGGTTTGCAATGAGCTGAGATCATGACACTGCGCTCCAGCCTGGGCAACAGAGTGAGACTCCGTCTCAGAAAAAAAAAAAAAAATTAGCTGGGCCTGATGGCTGGCGCCTGTAATCCCAGGTACTTGGGAGGCTGAGGCCGGAGAATTGCTTGAACCCAGGAGGCGGAGGTTGCAGTGAGCCAAGGTCATGCCATTGCACTCCAGCCTGGGTGACAAAAGTGAACCTCCATCTCAAAAAAAACAGGGGGAGGGGGCAAAAAATACAAATGAAATGTTTTAAGTAGATCTCAGTAAATCTAAATAAATTTAGACATGAATAAGGAAAAGTGATTTTGTTCAAGAACATTTTTGCATCACCCACTGAGTGCACAGTACTGTGCCACACACTGCAGGGGATTCAAGGGTGGATAAGCTGCAGTCCCTTAACTCGTGTTGCCTTCTGTCTTGCTTTCCCCTGGTTGTGTGGATCTTGGGGATCATATAGGATTTGAAAGTCCAATACAATGAAAATAAAGTATTTTACAAATACTGAGTAGTCGTATTACCAGTGGGTACTTCCAGAGAAGCGAGCCATGTAGGAGGTCTGAACTTCCAATGTTTAACCTTGGAGTTTTCTTTTAATAAGATTAGATCATGCTGGGTACAGTGGCTCACACTTATAATCTCAACACTTTGGGAGGCTGAGATAGGAGGATTGCTTGAGCCCAGGAGTTTGAGACCAGCCTGGGCAACACTTGAGACCCCAGTCACTACAAAATAATTAGCCAGGTGTGATGGCACGTGCTTGTAGCCCCAGCTACCTGGGAGGGTAAGGTGGGAGGTTTGCTTGAGCCTAGGAGGTGGAGGCTTCAGTGAGCTGTGATTGTGCTGTTGCACTCTAGCCTGGGTGACAAAGTGAAACCCTATCTTAAAAAAAAAATTATGAAAAACGAATCTGGTTTTCATAATCTGAGAATAGTCTGCCTAATTATTATTTCTCATTTTTAGGAAAGAATTTAATGTTTCTCGTGTTGCGAGATGGAACTGGTTTTCTTCAGTGTGTCTTGGCAGACGAGTTGGTAAATATTTTCCCTTATTTATGCCTGAAAATTAGATGTTTCTAGTAGATTTCTTTATTGTTCTGGGAATCCTAGAATCTGTATACGTTTATTTAAAACTTTTATTATGTTGACAATGAATACAACAAAACATCACATTGTATCATAAACATGCAATTTCTATTTGTTTAGTATACCTTAATAAGGCTAGAGGGAGAAAACTTCAGTTGTGGAAAATTTCCAGCACATTAAAAAATAGAACCATATAAAAAATCCTCAAGTGCCCATCACCCAGCTTCTGTAACTACCAATATGGCTAATCCTGATATGATGTTGCCCCTCAGACATTATATCATTTTATTGAAATACCCATGTTTATGCATCACTAAGAAAAATAATGTGGCTGGGCATGGTGGCTCACGCCTGTAGTCTCAACACTTTGGAAGGCTGAAGTGGGTAGACTGCTTGAGACCAGGAGTTTGAGACCAGACTGGGCAACATGGTAAAATCCTGGCTCTACAAAAAATACAAAAATTAGCCAGGTGTGGTAGTGCATAACTGTAGTCTCAGCTACTCGGGAGGCTGGAGCCAGGGAGGCAGAGGTTGTAGTGAGCCAAGATGACACCACCACCCTCCAGCCTGGGCAACAAGAGGGGAAACTTTGTCTCAAAAAAAAAAAAAAAAAAGGAAGGAAAAATAATGTAGTCACCTACTATTATCACACCCTTCACCAAATTCATACAGCTATTAAATATGATCTAATAACCAGATTCTCGTTATTAGTTCATAATGCCTTTTTATAGTTGATTGATTTGAATGAGGATCCTAACAAGATTAACATGCTGCATTTAGTGATATGACTTTGAAATTTTCTTTATAACTCTGCTCCCCTTGCATTCTCTTTTCTTCCCGCCCTCCCCTCCCCCCGCCCCATTGCTATGCATTTGTTGGGAAAACCCTAGTGGATTGTCCTGTGGAACTGCTCACATTCTGGATTTGGTTGTTTGCATCCTTGTGGTGTCCTTTAGCTGCTTCTTCTAGTCTCTGTATTGTTTATAAATTGGAGGTTAGGTCTGATTGGGTTCAGGTTTTTGACACAACTACTTCATGGGCAAAGCTGTGTTTTTTTAGTTGCATCATGTCCAGAGGCTTGCCATTTTTTATTTTTTATTTTTTGAGATGGAGTCTCACTCTGTCACCGAGGCTGGAGTGCAGTGGCGCAATCTCGGCTCACTGCAACCTCTGCCTCCCAGGTTCAAGCCATTCTCCTGCCTCAGCCTCCTGAGTAGCTGGGAGTACAGGTGCCTGCCATCATGGCCGGATAATTTTTGTACTTTTGGTAGAGATGGGGTTTCGCCATGTTGGCCAGGCTGGTCTCGAACTCCTGACCTCAGGTGATCCACCTGCCTCACCTCCCAAAGTGCTGGGATTACAGGTGTGAGCCACCAAGTCCAGCTGGTTGTCTTTTTTTATGAGTAGTGGGTTCAGGTGTCGGCAGCCTGACTTCTTCCTTTTAAAGTTCCCCATCAGTTTTTTCCTAATGACTTTAGTAAGAAGTGATTATAGTGTAGATGGGCTCTGTATGGTTTTGTTTGTTTGTTTGTTTTCTTGAGAGACAGGATTTCTCAAAAACAGTGCAGTGGCATCATCAAAGCTCACTATAGCCTTGACTTCCCAGGCACAAACAGTTCTCCCACCTCAGCCTCCCAAGTAGGACTGTAGGTGCGAACCACCACACCCAGCTAATTTTTATTTAGCTCTCCCTATGTTGTCCAGGCTGGTCTTGAATTCCAGGGCTCAAGTGAGCCTCCCACCTTGGCCTCCAAAAGTGTTGGGATTATAGGCATGAGCCACTGTGCCCAACTTGTATGTTATTTTAATAGTCTGGATTTAAAATAAATAAACTGTCCAGATATTTTAAGTGATGTGGGTCAGTGTCATTTATGCATATGTATATATGTAAAGTGTGTATTTACATTTATATGTGTATATATAAATAAACCTGTCTTCCACAAAAATAACTATTCTTTAATATTAAGAATCAGTGGCTATCTCTTTATTTTACTAGTATTTGACCAGATAACTTGTTTGTAAATAATTCCTTTAACTTTTTATATGGTAGAATTTTTAAATCAATGTGAATATCTAAATTTGAACGTTGACCTTTTTATAGTGTCTGTGCTACAATGGAGTACTCTTGTCCACGGAGAGTAGCGTTGCAGTGTATGGAACACTAAATCTTACCCCAAAAGGCAAGCAGGTGAGTGGATTGAGTTTCACACTGGGTGAATGAACAGTTTGTTTATTGGCTTGTTTTCCAGTGTCTTTGGATCTTTGGTGTTTGGCGTATTAGGGTTCTTCAGAGGGACAGAGCTAATAGGATATATGTATATATGAGAGGGAGTTTACTAAGGAGAATTGACTCACATGATTACAAGATGAAGTCCCACAATAGGCTGTCTGCAAGCTCTGGGGCAAGGATGCCAGTAGAGGCTGGGTCCAAGTTCAAAAGCCTCATAAGTAGGGAAGCTGACGGGGCAGCCTTCAGTCTGTCGCCAAAGGCCAAAGAGCCCCTGGCAAAGCACTAGTGTAAGTCCAGGAGTCCAAAGGCTGAAGAACTTGGAGTCTGATGTTCAATGACAGGAAGCATCCTGCATAGGAGAAAGATGAAGGCTGGAGGACTCAGCCAGTCTGCCCTTCCACCTTCCTCCCCCTTCTTTTTCTAGCCACGCTGGCAGCGGAGTAGGTGATACCCACCCACACTGAGGGAGGGTCTGCCTCTCCCAGACCACTGACTGGGAGATTATGTTAATCTCCTCTGGCAACACCCAGATACACCCAGAAAATACTTTGTATCCTTCATTCCAATCAAGTTGACACTTAATATTAACCATCCCAGCATGTAAATACAATAAATGTGAAGTACATGCCAAATTCAGTGTCCCTTTTCCAGTGAAATATGTACACTATACAACTCATGTGATAAAATGAATAAAATGATTTCCAGCCTTACAGAATTCCTGAATCATCCTTATGGGATATAATATAGCCACTGTGCTATAGATATTTGAATTACTTTATAGCCAGATGGAAGCAAAGACTTAACAACCCACCTAAAAATTTTTGGAGAATTGTAGTCTAAAACTGAAACTTTCTTAATAGAATTTTAGAGCCTCTTCTTTTTGTTTTGTTTTGTTTTTTTCAGACAAGGGTTGTCTCAAAAGCTGGAGTGCAATGGCGCGATCTTGGCTCGCTACAACCTCTACCTTCCCAGTTCAAGTGATTCTCCTGCCTCAGCCTCCTGAGTAGCTGGGATTACAGGCATGAGCTACCACGCCTGGCTAATTTTTTGTCTCTTTAGTAGAGATGGGGTTTTACCATGTTGGCCAGGCTGGTCTGGAACTCCTGACCTTGTGATCGGCCTACCTTGGCCTCCCAAAGTGTTGGGATTACAGACGTGAGCCACCGCACCCTGCCTTTTCTTTTTTCTTTTCTTTCTTTTGTTTTTTTTAGACTAAGTCTCACTCTTTTTGCTTAGGATGGAGTGCAGTGTTGAAGTTTCAGCTTACTGCAATCTCCTCCTGGGTAAAAGTGATTCTCATGCCTCAGCCTCCCGAGTAGCTGGGATTACAGGTGCCTGCTATAATGCCTGGCTAATTTTTGTATTTTTAGTAGAGATGAGGTTTCACCATGTTGACCAGGCTGGTCTCAAACTCTTGACCTTAAATTATCTGCCTGCCTCAGCCTCCCAAAGTGCTGGAATTACAGGCATGAGCCACCGTGTCTGGCCTGTGTATTTCTATTTTTAAAAGATATCTGTGGCTTGGTGCATTGGTTCATGCCTATAATCCCAGTACTTTGGGAGGCCGATGTGGGCCGATCACCTGAGGTTGGGAATTTGAGACCAGCTTGACCAACATGGAGAAACCTCATCTCTACTAAAAATATAAAATTGACCCGGCATGGTGGTGCATTCCTGTAATCCCAGCTACTCGGGAGGTTGAGGCAGGAGAATTGCTTGAACCCGGGAAGTGGAGGTTGCAGTGAGACGAGATTGAGCTATTGCACTCCAGCCTGGGCAACAAGAGTGAAACTCCGTCTCAAGAAAAAGATATTTGTGGCAGGGTGTGGTGGCTCATGCCTGTAATCTCAGCACTTTCGGAGGTTGAGGCATCACCTGAGGTCAGGAGTTCAAGATCAGCTTTGCCAACATGGTGAAACTCTACTAAATACACAAAAATTAGCTGGGTATGGTGGTGGGCACCTGTAGTCCCAGCTATTTGGGAGGCTGAGGCAGGAGAATTGCTTGAACTCAGGAGGTGGAGGTTGGCCAAGATTGTGCCACTGCACTCCAGCCTGGGAGGCAGAGCGAAACTCCATCTCAAAAAAAAAAAAGAGAGAGAGTTGTGTGTATGTGAATGTGTATTTATCCAGAGAGAATATTCCTAAAAATATCAATATAAAACCAATCTATTGGGTCTATTTTTAGAAGGGTAAGGCTGAGAATTATGAGGTTCTTAAAAATCTCAGCTTACCAAAACTTTTGACATAAGTTAAAATCCTCTCAATACTGTTAATTTTTTATTTCCTTTTCCCTCTCTCTTTCTCTGGACCCCACTTTTTAAAAATGCAGGCTCCAGGTGGCCATGAGCTGAATTGTGACTTCTGGGAACTCATTGGCTTGGCCCCTGCTGGAGGAGCTGACAACTTGATCAATGAGGAGTCTGACGTTGACGTGCAGCTCAACAACAGACACATGATGATCCGAGGAGAAAACATGTCCAAAATCTTCAGAGCACGATCCATGATCACCAGGTGCTTTAGAGATCACTTCTTTGATAGGGGGTACTGTGAAGTAAGTATGTGTTCGTCAGCTTTTGCAAACAGTGCATTTTTGCCATTTTGAAACTTGAATGGCGGTGCTCACGATAGGATTGACTGTTTCTTTGCGTTTGAACAGGTTGTTCCTCCAACATTAGTGCAAACACAAGTAGAAGGTGGCGCCACACTCTTCAAGCTTGACTACTTTGGGGAAGAGGCGTTTTTGACTCAGTCCTCTCAGTTGTACCTGGAGACTTGCCTCCCAGCCCTGGGAGATGTTTTTTGCATCTCGCAGTCATACCGGGCAGAACAGTCCAGAACACGAAGGCACCTGGCTGAGTATGAAATTGTCTTTTTGTTTTTATTTCTTTTTAGATAATATTTGTAGAGAAGAAATCTTAGTGTAGGTAAATGATGTCTGTGTTTTAAAAAAAAAAACTGATTTTGTTAAGAGGTTAACAGAAGAACATGGTACCAAGTCTTGCTGCCTTAAAGTGAAGCTAAGGTCTGTTTTTCACTTTGACTTGATCTTTTACATTTAAAGGAGTAAACAAGAAATTGCTAGTCTGTGGAGAAGAGGGGTGTCCACAACTAATTTGCAAAGTTGGGAATTTGTAGCATTGTTGGAATTTTATTGACAGTTTACCAATGTTAAAAGCCTTGCTGGAGGAAAAACAGTGAAGGAGCAAAGCAGCACTGAGCTAATGTCTCGTTCTTCAGGTACACTCACGTGGAAGCCGAGTGTCCTTTCCTAAGCTTTGAGGACCTCCTGAACCGGCTGGAGGACTTGGTCTGTGATGTGGTAGATCGAATATTGAAGTCACCTGTAGCCAGCACAGTGTATGAACTCAATCCGGTAGGTGCTGTGTTTATGGAAAGAAAAAGTCACAGTCCTTTTTTGGAAGACAGTGAAGTCTTCACCCTCAGTTTTCATAGGTTTGATGGCTTGGTGAGCTGAAATAAGTGACTATTTTGAAGACTAGACATTGATATTAGTCATTGTCAATAATTTTGTAATGTTTTAACGTATATAAGAAGAGGCTCATATGTTTTCCATTTTAGGAATGTCTACGTAGTTTTCTAGTCTGAAGTTATATAGATACATTTTTTTCTTTTTTTTTTGACGGAGTCTTGCTTCATTGTCCAGGCTGGAGTGCAGTGGAATGATCTCAGCTCACTGCAACCTCCGCCTCCCAGGTTCAAGCGATTCTCCTGCCTCAGCCTGCTGAGTAGCTGGAATTACAGGCACGTGCCACCACCCATGGCTAATTTTTGTATGTTTAGTAGAGATGGGGTTTCACCATGTTGTCCAGGCTGATCTCAAACTCCTGACCTCAAGTGATCTGCCCACCTCAGCCTCCCAAAGTGCTGGTATTACAGGCATGAACCACCACACTCGACTGAAGTAATATTTTATAATAATGGTGAATAGTTTTCCTGGAATAGGCGGAAAAAATAAAATAAAATAAAATAAAAATCATGGTGAATAGTTTTTAATGGAAATTTTAGTGTTAACGTTTATATATATATGCATACATTGTAGTTTTCCTTTCTACTACAGAACTTTAAGCCCCCCAAACGGCCTTTCAGACGGATGAACTATTCAGATGCTATCGTGTGGCTAAAAGAACACGATATAAAGAAAGAAGACGGAACTTTCTATGAATTTGGAGAAGTACGTATTCCTTTCTCTCACTGTTTCCAAGGTGGGATTGGGCTTCAGTGGTTCTCTTCTGGTTAATGAACTAGTAATGCGGGTGGCGTCTGCCTGTCCTCAAATAAATGGTAACAGCAGAACCTGCTTCATGGGGTTGCCTGCAGATCCACTGAGTTAACAGATGTAGAGTCCGCCTCAGGACAGTGCCTGCTCTGTAGCGTTCAGTAAGTATGAATGAGTTTCTAAGCTGCCTTCACATCTCATGTTTTGCCTCTTCCCCCTTCCTTCATTGTTCTTCCTTGGACACAGCTTACAAGCTCTCCTTATCATTCTCCAGGCTGGCAGGAGTTCTTTAAAAGATTGTGAAGCCTTTGAAATCACATGCAAAATGTTGGTATATAGATATATTTGTTTTGGTTTTCTGGAGAGAGTATCTTTTGCTTTTAAAAAGAGGTTCATCCCCTCCTCCAAAACAGTGATTTAAAACTCCTTAATGTGGAAGGTGAAAAAGAAGATAGCCATTGGTTAAAATGCAAAACCAAGACAGAAGGTCTTTGTGGAGAAGGTAGCCAAGTGAGTGCCTCAGATAAACAGCATTTCGGTTTTGCCTGAGAACCACTCTCCCAGCATGCACTCAGGTTGCAAATTTTCTTTCTTTGAAACAGTATCTTTATATGTCGTCCAGGCTGGAGTGCAGTAGTGCAATCACAGCTCGCAACAACCTTGAACTCCAGAGTTCAAGTGGTCATCCTTCCTTAGCCTCCAGAAGTGCTGGGATTACAGGTGTGAGCCACCATGCCCACCTAATTTTTTATTATTTGTAGAGATGGCATCTCGCTATGTTGCCCAGGCTGGTCTCAAACTCCTTGGCTCAAGCAGTCCTCCCACCCTGGCCTCTCAAAGTGTTGGGATTACAGGCATGAGCCACTGCATCAGGCTCAAGTTTTCAACACTGTGGTAGGCCATCTTCCCTGTGCGTTTAACCATTACTTACATTATATTTGCACATCTAAATTGTTTTACAATTGAAATGTGAGTAACTACTGCTAACTAGTTTTGGGTTTTAGAAGGAATCAGTAGAGGAGAAAACAACATTCTAGGTCTATATAAAGCACTCTTATTGTTTTTGTGAATTCAGTTGTTTGTTTTCAACAAGATGGAGGTATTGCTGTGTTGACTGGGCTGGTCCAACTCCTGACCTCAAGCAGTCCTCTCACCTCTGCCTCCCAAAGTGTTGAGGTTATAGGCGTGAGCCACACTGTGCCAGCCTGTGGATTCAGTCTATAATGTGTAATAACAACATTTTGTATTGAGAACTTGAATACTTTTAGCGTACCTATTAGTAAAATCGTGTGGTTGAGCGGATTACACAAGCTGTGGAGTCAGAAGTTTCCCGCAGTTGGACTTAGCTCCCACCTCTTTTCTTTTGTGCTATGTAACTGAAGGCCAGTGGCACCCCCAGGTTCCTTATCTCTACCTTGGAAGTAACATCCGTTTTGCAAGATTGTGGTGACTATAGGAGCTAAATGCTTAGCCAGGACCATGGCACGGGGAGCCTGTCAGCATTTCCTATACATTGCTATCATTCCATACACATGAGGACACTAGAGTAGATATGTGGGCCTCAGGCTTTAGACAGGTTTTCCCCCTAACTAAATCTTAACGCAGAACCCCGCTATGTAAAGCAGATGCAAGCTGAGAAACTAGAGCTCTGCCTCTCATCTCCTGGAAGCAAGGGCTCCAGGGCCTGGAGCTTGAAAACAGGTGTGCTGGGTGATTGCTACCTCCATTTCATTTCTTCCATTAAACAAATCTATGAGTCTTCTCCAGTTCTCAGTCCGTTTTTACTGGGACAAGAGTTTTCCGTTTGAGCTTAGGTGTTAACTTTAATTTATGTGTGCTACAGAAGGATGTTTTGAGAGAGAAAGTGATGAGCTTGAGTCATCATCTCTAACTATTCCAGGTGTCGTTACACTTAGTAGTTTGACATTGGTTATTTGTCTTAGGATTGTGTCTTTCTGTCATCAGAGGCATAAGTGATTGATTACAACAGGAAAGAAGGGCTGATAACAGGAGACTTTAAAGATTAGAGTCATTAGTAATATACTGTGTGTAGATCAATGATGTTCTGGAGCATTCATGATTACCTTATGCCTTATGGGACTAAGTGGACCTCATTTGCTTCAGAGCTAGACAAAACAGGCCACTGAGAAAAATACTGAGCTGTGTCTAGTCACAACTTGGGGTTGGCTTTTGTTTTTGTTTTTTTTTTGATTTTCCTTCATCAAACAGCATGGTGCTTGAGATATGCTGAAAAGGGAGGCAGATCTTTTACAATTCATTAAATAACTGAGTTTTAAGAATATGTTTATTTCTTTTTGAAATAAATTATTCTTTACACAAATGTGTATGGGTTAAAGGTAGGTGTGTATCCTCTACTCTGTTGAATTGATAGGAGGAAGGACTGGTGCAGGATGAAGGAGCTGCTTCTGTCTTATTGCGATTCAAGTTGTAAATGTTAATGAAATCTTGTTTAACCTCAGGATATCCCAGAAGCTCCTGAGAGACTGATGACAGACACCATTAATGAACCAATCTTGCTGTGTCGATTTCCTGTGGAGATCAAGTCCTTCTACATGCAGCGATGTCCTGAGGATCCCCGTCTTACTGAATCTGTCAGTTTCTGTTTCAAAGAGTATTAATAATTTTGCTTTTCAAGGGGTTGGGGACTGTCATCTGGTATCAGATACAGCTCATGGCACATATTTCATTCTCTATCTAAATGACAATATTTAAAGACGTTGGGTTGTTCCCCCTCTCCTGATTGAGGTTGACACGCTTTGTTAAATTAGAGAAATGTAAATATTTGAATATTACGTAATCATAGTGCCTCCTTTAGCCCTCAGAGCTTAATTGTAATATTCAGTGAAACTCTACAGCAGTGCTGTGTCTGATCGCTTGATAGTAATTGTGTATCTTCTTTTGCTTATGTTTAAAGGTCGACGTGTTGATGCCCAATGTTGGTGAGATTGTGGGAGGCTCAATGCGTATCTGGGATAGTGAAGAAATACTGGCAGGTTATAAAAGGGAAGGGATCGACCCCACTCCCTATTACTGGTATACAGATCAGGTAAAACCAATTTTTTCAGCACTCTTAAAGTTTTTTCACTGTAATCGTTCTGTATATATTGAAATTTTTAAAAGAGGAGAATTCAGGGTGTACTTTGCTATTTGAATGAGCTGTATTCAGTTTCCATGTTATACTAATGTGGTGTGTGAATATTGCCAGCTTTGTCTTGACCAAGTTATATGTTAATTTCATTTGAAAGCCTGTTTAACTGCTGGCTTGTTGATTGCAACTGAGTTGTAAAAAACTGATCCTATCAGTATCTAGTACTCTTCTTCATTACCCTCTTATAAAGAGACATTGACCTAGTTTCAAAGTTTTTAAAAATCTCTTCTTTCCAGGGTGGTACTTAATCCCTGGTTGATTTTTCTTACCAAATTATTTCTTTACACGTGGTTCATGAAGGCATAGAGATTAAGTGCTGGGATTACAGGCATGAGCCACCAGATCTGGCCATAGTTGAATTCTTAACCACAGGGAACTAACTCCTTTCACAGTGGAAAATTTTAACTACTTTAGATGAAATTTTTAACTGAGTGTTTACTCCTCTTTCTTTTTCTTTTTAAACAGAGAAAATACGGCACATGTCCACATGGAGGCTATGGCTTGGGCCTGGAACGATTCTTAACATGGATTCTGAATAGGTATCACATCCGAGATGTGTGCTTATACCCTCGATTTGTCCAGCGTTGCAAGCCATAACCCATTTCTCCAGAAGTGCTGAAGAAAGATTATGAATAAAAACAGGCTGCCTCTTTAAAAAAGAAAACAAAAAGCCAAAATCTTCCTTTTTACATTCCATTGGGATTTTCTCTTTTTTTTTTTTTTTCCTGCTACCATAAAAAGTACCCCAAATCACCCGAACATCGAGTGATATTAAGGTTGTCATCTTAAGAAAAGATATTCATTACAAAGCTTGGGGGAAATATCTGGCATGAAACTGTAGTTAGGGATACATTTCAGCATTTTATTCACTTCATTCAAGTTAACCATTTTATTCAAGTTATATCTATGTAATTCAATAGTTTTAGATTATGGTCTAAGATATTCCAGTAACTTCATCTTTCTGTCCTTTTAAGTGTACCTGGAATTATTTGATTTATTTTATTGCATCGATGAGTTAAAACAAAAATCTTGGAAGGGAAATTGATAATATGGTAAAAAAATTTGCTCATAATTAGACCACAGTATGATTCAGCAGTAGACACTGGAATCAAATGAATACAGTCTTTTGCATCAGTTATTAATCTTTTCTAAGTCTGCATAGCTGCTTATAAGTCTGAGGCATACTAATTGATATGGAAGAATTTGTAAAAACAGAATTGCCTTAAAGGTGTTGAAGTAAGAGCATAATTTTGGGGAGAGTTCTTTAGTGATTCACAGTATCCCTCTTAGCATTAGTTTAAGGTAAAGAGGCAGACTGATCTTCCTTCTTTCCTGGTAATTCCTAAATAATTAAGAATAAATAAGTTCCAAAAGAATTTGCAGCTGGAATCTTAATAACAACTGTAAGTGGCTGTTTTAGTTGCTACCACTTTGTTGTTACATCTAATCTGTGCTACCTTATTAACTCACAGTACACTTATTGGATGGCTTCATTTCAGATTTAATTTCTCCCCCAAATGCATGTCATGTATTCTCAATAAGCTGTATTCCCAGCAGTCAATAAATGAACACAAGTAAAAACTCTTTGCTGGCTTAATTTTCTTAAAGCTGAACATCTCTGTATCACATTACTTCATGCTTTTGCAATTCTTTTATTTTTTTTATGATGTATATATGTGAAATTTGGTACTGCTAAATTTAGTAGATATTACTAATATGGTAATGAGAAGGAAGTTTTTTTTAAAGTTAGATTTGTGGGTCATGGTTAAATCTTTTTTGTAATCTTTTGTGTTATTTTTGTACACATTAGATTTTATCCTGTTTTGCAATTAAGGGAAATGACAGGTAGAATGAGGCATTTAGGCTGGGCGCAGTGGCTCACGCCTGTAATCCCATCACTTTTCAGAAGCCGAGGTGGGCAGATCACCTGAGGTCGACAGTTCAAGACCACCAGCCTGGCCAACATGGTGAAACCCTATCTCGACAAAAATTAGCCAACTCGGTGGCAGGTGCCTATAATCCCAGCTACTTGAGAAGCTGAGGCAGGAGAATTGCTTGAACCTGGCAGGTGGAGGTTGCAGTGAGCTGAGATTTTGCCATTGCATTCCAGCCTGGTCAACAGCAAGACTCTCTTGCAAAAAAAAAAAAAAAAAAAATGGAAATGAGGCATTTAAGGAAATGAGGCATTTATAATCTATTCGGCCTGCATCTTTAAATAATAAATACTTGGAAGAATGTGAATGAGCTGTAGATGACTTCAACTAGGCAATTCACTTTATTAGAATTTAACTGAAGAGGTTAGGCTCTATTAGCCTAAATTTTAATGGTATAAACAGGTTGAGAGTTTTAAAATATTGAAGGAGAGCCAGGATAAGGTCTGGATAAGGGAGTCGAGATCATGACCTCAGGCTGAGAGATGAGCACAGTGAGCAGCAAACCTCACGCACGTGGACTTCACTCCCTTTGCTGTGTAGTTGCTGCCCTAGTCCAGGTGTCACAGATGCCATCCCACATTCCCATGGCCAGCTCACAGACACCCCTGCCCTCTCATGGCTCCCATCACACGACTTTCTCCTCCTTGAAACTCCCTGCTTTTCATACCAAACACCCCTTCACCCTTGGTACTTGTGTGAGCTCAGTTTTGGAGACAGGCTAATTCAAATACTTAAGCATCAGCTTGCCCTCTTCTTAAATGTCTTCAGCCATTTCAAGTGACCAGTTTCCCACCTTGTCGTTCAGCCCCTGCCACCTTGCTGCCTCTTAACACTTCCTAAAAATGTTGCCCTTAATGTGTAGAGTAGTTCAACTCTGTGAGAAGCAATCTTGGCAGCACATTGGGATCATTTGGGGACCTTAAAAATAATGATGTTTGGGCCTTACCCCAGACCAGTTGAATCTGAATTTCAGGATTGGGACCAGGGTGTTTTTTAAAAGCTCCTCAAAGGAGGTTGTTGCACAGTGAGGTTAACAATCTCCAGGTAGCTTCCTCCTGCTTCTAAACTCAAACTTAAGCCTCTCTTATTGCTGTAGGTTCTCTTGATTTCATATTAATCTAGTTGAAATGGGAACATTGAGCTAGGGCTGAGAAACTTCAAGCCTTGAATTTTGAACTGCCGTCGAATCAGTCTATTTCATCGAGCCCTTCTGGGAAAAAAGAAGGGATGTCATGATATATAAATACTGTAATTTCTAGTATTTAGAAATTGCTGGTTAATTAAATGATTTGGTTTCTTATGCTGAAAAGTTTCCTTCTACCTTATGGATTGTAACTAACGTGATGATCAGGTGAAGAGCATCTTTGAAGAGACTGATAACTTGGTATGTGGACAAAGACTAGTTTCTGGAGTCAAAATCAAGTTTGTATTGGATGTAACTTGTCTTAGTACCCCAACTTACGAAATGAAGGTATTCAAAAGTGTTAGCTTTTTTTTTTCAGTGTTTACCTCTGTGTTGCTAAATAACATGCTTATATTACTTTATTGGTTTTTCAGTTTTAGGCATTATTTATTGCCCTTTTCTGGCATTTGAGGATTTCATTTCTTCCTTTTCCTGTCCCCACCATTCGTGTTCGCCCTTCTCATCTCTCCCAGCTGTATTAGGCTGTTTTGGGGTTGCTACAAAGAAATACCTGCAGCTGGGTAATTTACAAAGAAAAGTGGTTTCTTTTGGCTCACAGTTCTGCAGAATGTACAGAAAGCATGATGTTGCCATCTGCTTCTGGTGAGGCCTCAGGAAACTTCCAATCATGGCAGAAGGCAAAGGGGGAGTCAGCATGCCACATGATGAGAGGCAGCAAGAGATGGGGGGGGGTGCCACACTCAAGCAACCAGATCTCCTGTGAACTCACTGCAAGAACTCACATATCACCTCAGAAAGAACACCAAGCCATTCATGAGGGATCTGCCCCCATGACCACCACCTCCCACCATGCCCCTCCTCCAACACTGGAGATTGCAATTCAACATGGGATCTGGAGGGGACAAACATTCAAACCATGTCACCATATTTCCAACTCTAATTTTGATTGGCTGTGTAGTTTGCAATAATTACTTTTCTCTTTCTGCCCAGCTTTTTATCTTCCCTATAATTAATAAATTTGCCTTATTTTTTTTAAATAATTCAATTACAAAAGATGTTTGGATATATTGGGTTGTCTATCAGTTACATCTTCCCATCTTCTGGAGCTCCTACTCTGGGAACACAGTTGTCATCTTGATCTTTCATTACCATCCTGGGTGTTCCCTTTACTGTTTCTTTTTTTTTGTACTGGACATCCTTTTCCTGTGTTCCATGTTTCCTGTTTTTCTCAGTTTACATCCTCATTTTGGTGGAGCACACCCTCCGGTAGTTTTTTTTTTTTTTTTTTCAGTCAAGGCCTCGCTCTGTTGCCCAGGCTCTGGAGTGCAGTGGTGTGATTTTGACTCACTGCAGCCTCCACCAACTAGGTTCAAATGATTCTTCTGCCTTAGCCTCCCAAGTAGCTGGGATTACAGGTGTCTGCCACCATGCCCAGCTAATTTGTGTGTTTTTAGTGGAGACAGGGTTTCGTCATGTTGGCCAGGCTGGTCTTGAACTCCTGACAGATGATCCGCCCACCTCGGCCTCCCAAAGTGCTGGGATTCCAGGCCTGAACCACCCACCTGGCTGTCCGGTAGTTTTGAGAAAGGATTCATGGAAGGTAAATTCATTGAGACCTTGCTTGTCTAAAAATGTTTTAAATCTATCTTCACATACTTCCCGTGAAGAACTGTGGGTTAGAAAGCATTTTCCAGCTGGGTGCCATGGCTCATGCCTGTAATCCCAATACTTTGGGAAGCCAAGGTGGTGTTTGAGACCCAGTCTCTTTTTTTTTTTCTCTTTTGAGACGTAGTCTCACTCTTTCACCTGGTCTGCGCGATCTTGGCTCACTGCAACCTCCGACTCCTGGGTTCAAGTGATTCTAGTGTCTCGGCCTCCCAAGTAGCTGGGACTACAGCCACAAGCCACCACGCCTGGCTAATTTTTTGTATTTTTAGTAGAGATGGGGTTTTGCCATGTTGGCCAGGCTGGTGTGAGACCCAGTCTCTACAAAAAAATTAAAATATTAGCTGGGCGTGATGTTGCACACACCTGTAGTCCTAGCTACTTGGAAGGCTGAGGCAGGAGGCCCTTTTACCCTGAGGAGTTTGAGGCTGTAGGGAGCCATGATTGTGTCACTGCACTCCAGCCTGGGTGACAGAGTGAGACCTTGTCTCAAAATAATAATGAAAGCATTTTATTTCAGAATTTTGAAGTCTGGCTTTCTGATGTTATTGAGAATTCCTGAGCATTCTGATACATGGTTCTTTACATATGACCTGTCTATTCTGGAAGCTTAGTTCAGTGTCTGATATTTCATGATGACGTTTCTTGAGACTAGTTATCCGTTCTAATGGGCCCTTTCAATCCAGAAAGTTATGCCCATCAGTTGTGAAAAAATTTCTTAAATCGTTTTTTTTGTTTTCTCTCTACAACTGCTATTTAGATACTAGACCTTCTCTTTTCAATTTTCTTTTCCTTTTAAGACAAGTTATCACTCTGTCACTTGAGCTGGAATGCAGTAGCATGATCATAGCTCACTGCAGCCTTGACCTCCCGGGCTCAAGTGATCCTCCTGCCTCAGCCTCCTGGATAGCTGGGACTATAGGTGCATGCCAGCACACTCAGCTAATTTTTAAAATTATCTGTAAAGATGAGGTCTCCCTATGTTGCCCAGGCTGGTCTTGAATTCTTGGCTTAAATCGATCCTCCCACCTTGGCCTCCCAAAGCACCGGGATTACAGTGGGAGCCACGACACCTGGCCCTTATCTTTTTTCTTTTTTTTTTTAATTTAAATTTTATTTTATTTTGAGATGGAGTTTCACTCTTGTTACCCAGACTGGAGTGCAATGGTGTGATCTTGGCTCACTGCAACCTCCGCCTCCTGGGTTCAAGCAATTCTCCTGCCTCAGCCTCCCAAGCAGCTGGGATTACAGGCATAAGCCACTGCGCCCAGCTAATTTTCGTATTTTTTTAGTAGAGACAGGGTTTCACCATGTCAGTCAGGCTGGTCTCAAACTCCTGACCTCAAGTGATCCACCTGCCTCAACCTCCCAAAGTGTTGGGAATATACAGCTGTGAGCCACCATGCCCGGCCATCTTTTTTATTAAGATGCTAATTTGGGGAGTTTTCCTCAACTCTTCCGCAGTTCTTCGATTGAGTTTTTTATTTCTGTTAACCGTAGTAAAAATATGTTTTTAAAAATTCTTATTCTGGTTTCAGAAAGTCCTATCTTTAGTTTTTTCATCTAAGTATTCTGGTTTTCTTCCTGCATCATTCCAGTTTCCTCCATGTTTGGTGGGTTGCCTTTTTTTTTTTTTTTTCCCCCTGCTTTGTTTGGTCTCTGCCTTTCCTGTTAGAGGCTTCCTTCAGATGGCTGGTGCTGCTTGGTTATCTGCTGATGAGATAATTCCGGACAGGAGATTAAAATGTCCATGGGATGCTCCAAGCACATGAATAAGTGTGAGCCTTACTGTAGGCTGATCTGCCTAGGCAGGCTAGCGGGGAGGCCCATGTCACTGTTAGGTCTTTCCTCTTAGGCTGGTTGGGTTTCCTGTGGAGGGAAAAAGAAGAGGGCTGGGTGTCTGCACCTTCAGTTAGTATGGTTCACTAAGCTATTTTCTGTGGTGGCCCCGCTCTCAGCTGTGCTTGGGATCTGCAGTCCATAGCCCTCTGTTACCTCTCCAGGAACCAAACATCTAGTTGGGGGTTTGGGGGAAACAATCACTCCACTGCAGGGTGGGAGTCTAGGCAATGTGCTACTTTAACAGATTTCCTTTTAAAAAAAATTTTGTTTTTGTTTTTGTTTTTTTGAGACAGGGTCTCCTTGTGTTTCCCAGCCTGGTCTCAAACTCCTGGGTTCAAGGGATCCTCCTGTCTCGGCCTCCCAAAGTGCTAGGATTACAGGCATGAGCCACCATGCCCAGGATGCTTTAACAGACTTTCAGTGCATCTCACTCTAGCATCTCCTTTCATCCCTACTTCCATTGGCACCTGCTACTGCCAGTCCTGAGCCTCCTAGCAGAATCTGGATGGTTCTTGTCTAAGGATGGTCAGCTTGGGACTCAGTTTTCTTGGGTCTGCTAAAACATTAAGTATTTATTCATCTGCTGCTGCTTTCAAAATTCTCTTGTGGTTCACTTTTTCTTTTTCCCCAGCCTTTTAGGTTTGTGCTTGAAAACAAACAAAAAACACCACCATCATGAATAAAACCTCTATTATCATTTTAGTGGGGTTTTTGGGAGACAGTGAAATTATACCCATATGTTCAAGCCCCCATCTTTACCCAGAGGTCATTACTCTGTATTTGAAGACCAATCAAAAGGGAGTGAGCATAAATAAAAGGGAATAAATGTTCAGGTATTAGCTATTAGGAAGGTAAAACAATAGCAAGAATGATGAATTCTGTGTAAATGGGAAAAGAGCAGTATGTAACTGAAAGGTTGTAAGTGAAATTTAACTGGGTTATGGGAATGTGTAGATATCTACTGTTCTTTGTGTCTGTTAAAAAGTAATTTCCTTACTGCATCCAGGCTCACCCACAAATTTGAATTCATAATTGTCTCATAGCTGCCTACAGCAAGCACCTCTAACAAATCTAACACTGGTGACAGGAACACCTGGGTGAGTGGTGAGACCTCCATAGGAGCTCTCTGACCCCTGCTTTCTTTTTGTTTGTTTGTTTGAGATGGAGTCTCGCTCTGTTGCCCAGGCTGGAATGCAGTGGCATGATCCCGGCTCCCTGCAACCTCTGCCTCTTGGGTTCAAGTGATTATCCTGCCTCAGCCTCCCTAGTAGCTGGGATTACAGGAGCACGCCACCACGCCAGGCTAATTTTTGTATTTTTAGTAGAGATGGGGTTTTGCCGTGTTGGGCAGGCTAGTCTCAAACTCCTGACCTCAGGTGATCCGCCCGCTTCGGCCTCCCCAAAGTTCTGGGATTATAGGCATGAGCCACCATGTCTGGCCTGACCCCTGCTTTCTGTCACCTTTTTCTCTTATGAGATGCAGCCTGAAGGCATGGAGCCAGCCCTGGCTTGGGAGCCAAACATACTGGGTCCAAATACTGGCTCTGCCACTTGCTAACTGGATTTAGGCAAGTCAGGGGAACTCTGTGACTCTGTTTTTCTCATCTGCAAAATAGGGTGGTACCTCCTCTTTACAGGCAGATTGCAGTGATTCCACGTCTGGCACTTATAATATAATGGAAGCCATTACAATTATTGTAACTTTTTTCCTGCTGGCTAAATGCGTGTGTGACCCAGAAGCCTGTCCTAACTTTCCCTGTTGCAGCTACTTTAGTCTGTGGCAGGTAGGACCCAGCCCAGACCTTGATCCTGGGTTGCCAGGCTCCCTGTGAGCCGGCCCTTGCTCAACTCCAGACCTCAGTAGTCACCACGCTAAATCCTTCAGATTGTTCCCTCCCGCTTACCACCCAGCAGCTGCAGAACACGTCTTGCTGTCACGGGGTTGCTGACCTCCAAGGCCTGTCCCCAGGCAGCTGCACCCTCTTCCTGGAAATGATGCAGAACTCCAGCAGCTTCTCCCTGGGGGCTGTCCTGACAGCCCTGCCCCTTGCCTCCCACTGTTGTATAGAACCCAGAACAGACCTCTGTAGCTTTTATTTCTCTTTGTTTAGATAGCTGCTTCTCTGCTGGTATACAAGCTGCTTGTAGGGAGTGGTGGGCTACGCAAGGCACATAGCAGGCTCTGAAAAAATGATGAATGAATGTCTAGCTTCAATCATGATTGCCATATCAATGACCACTAAAACTTTTTTAAAAAAATTTGGCTGGGCACGGTGGCTCACGCTGAAATCCCAGCACTTTGGGAGGCCGCAGCAGGTGGATCACTTGAGGTCAGAAGTTTGAGACTAGCCTGACCAACATGGTAAAACCCTTTCTCTACTAAAAATACAAAAAATTAGCTGGGTGTGGTGGCAGGCGCCTGCAATCCCAGCTACTCAGGAGGCTGAGGTAGGAGAATTACTTGAACCTGGGAGGCAGAGGTTGCAACGAGCTGAGATCATGCCATTGCACTCCAGCCTGGGCCACAAGAGTGAAACTCCATCTCAAAAAAAAAAGAAGAAAAAAAAATTAGCTGTGCCTCTTTGTCCTTTCTGCTTCCTGCAGCATAAAATATATGCGGTTAGAAACACACAAAAAAATGAGAACAGCAATGAAAAAGAGCCCTCAGCTTTGTCTCAAACCAGCTCCGCTGCTAACTAAGGCACTTCTCTTTTTCAGCCTCATCAAGGCCAGAAACTTGGAGTTACTTGATTCCATCCTATATCTGATCTCTAAGATGCCATTACTTGTGCCTGTCCTCTCGACTGCTCTATATCTTTAAAAAAAAAATTCTAAAAATTATTTTTAATTTAAACATTTTTAAATATATTTTTTGAGACAGAGTCCAACTCTGCTGCCCAGGCTGGAGTGCAAGTGGCATGATCACAGCTCACTGCAGCCTTGGCCTCCCCAGCTCAAGTGATCCTCCTGCCTCAGTCTCCTGAGTAGCCGGGACTACAGGTGTGCACCACCATGCCCAGCTAATCTTTGTATTTTTTGTAGAGACAGGGTTTTGCCATGTTGCCCAGGCTGGTCTTAAACTCCTGGGCTCAAGTGATCCTCTCGCCTCAGCCACCAAAGTGCTAGGATTACAGGCGTGAGCCACTGGGCCTGGCCTTCTCCATACCTTTTGCTCCTCTGTCATCTTCACTTCCATTGCCACTCTGCTCCTCGAACCTCACCTGTGGCCTCTCCGTCCAGCTCAGCCTCCCTGCCTGGCCCCTATTACATCCTATGACCCATACCCTGGTTGCTCAGTATTCTTCTCTGCCACAGCCCTGGGCAGCTGCTTACCTCCTTGACTCTCATGGCTCTCGATGCCTCTGCTGGCCTACGAAGGGCCAAGCCCTCAGTGCATTCAGGCTGGACCCTAGCCTTCGCTCCTAGTCCTTGCCATACCCTGTGCCGTGGTCAAGTGAAGGTATTGCTCCTGGTTCTCATATGTTCTTCCGCCTTTATGCTGTCTCTGCACATTCAGCCTATCTCAGCCCCCTTCTTGCAAGTTCTCCCCCTTCTTTCCATACCTCCTCGATGGAAAGCATTCCTTCATCCTCTCCGCCTGAAACCCTCTCTCACTTTTATCAGGGAAACTTCTGCTCACCTCTTGTTACTGCATTATAAACAGATTTACCAGATACATCCATTTGCCCTCAAAATCCTAGCTGAGAAAGGAACATCTCTGGGTATCAGAACTGGAGGGGAGGGTCTAGAGAGAATCTCAAAGAGTTGTTAGGTTAGGAACAGGGCTCCGGGGACAATTGAGCCCAGCCAGATAAAGGCACTAAGGGGCCGTTTTAAAAAAAGGTTTCGTTAAAGTATAACATTTATAGAGAAAAGGGCATGCATCATTAGCATGCAACTCCATGAATTTTCACAGTAAACACGTCATGTGCCCAGCTCCTAGAATGCCCATGCAGCCACAGGAAGGTAGAGCTAGGGCCAGACCCCTCCCTGAAGCAGGGCTGCAGAGGCCCAGCCCTTCTGTGAAAAGTAATCTAGAAAACTGGCCCTCTGCCCAGAGATGCACAAAGAAGCCTGCCATCTTCCGGGGGCTCTGGGAAATGCCAGCTCCCCAGCTGTGAATTTATACACCTGCAGAAAACAGGACAACCAAGCTGAGATATTCACACAAACTTGGTCTAAGACTGGTGGGACCTCAGGGTCCTGGAAGAAGCAAATCAGAAAGGCCCCTTAGGACCCTTCCACCACCCAGGAAGCAGAGGACTCTGGAAAAAGCACTCAGTATGAATGAGCTAAAAAAAAAAAAAAAACAAACACACAATGGGCACATTTAGTAATGCATTTAAGTGAAGACTGGCTCAGGAACTCAGTTTATTCCTCATATTGGAGACAAAGTGAAACTTCTAAAACAAGCACATATCACTCTGCTGAATGGAGGTCACATGGAAGACACAGTCTTTCAGTACCTACAAAGTTCTATGTTAATCCGCCCTGGTTCCTCTCCCTCCCACCTCCCACTCAAGCCACGTGGCCTCCCTGCTGTTCCTTGATAGCCTTGTTATGGGGTTGTGTTGTGTTCCCCCAAAAGACATGTTGACATCCTAGCCCCCAGCTACCTGCAAACATGAACTGATTTGGAAACAGGGTCTTGGCAGATGCAGTCAAATTAAGATGAGGTTATTAGGGTAGGCCTTTAATCCAAAATGACTGGTGTCCTTACGAGAGAAGATAGCTTGCGACTGCGGAGGTTGGAGTGCTGCATCTAGAAGCCAAGGATTGCTGCCACCACCACGAGCTGACAAAGGCAAGGAAGGACTCTCCCTTACAGGTTTCAGAGGGAGCCCAGCCCTGGTGACACCCTGATTTGGGCATTTCTAGCTTTTAGAACTGGAAGAAACACATTTGTCTGCCTGGTTTGTGGTATTGTGTTACAGCAGCCCTAGGAAATGAATACAAGCCTCAAATGTGTTTCAGCGCTTGCTGATCCCTCTGCTCACAAGCCCTTCCCCAGACAACGCCCTCATTCCCTGCAGGTCCCTGCTGAAACGCCACCTTTGCAGAAAGGCTGGTCCTCACTGCACTACTGACAGGAGCAATTTTGGCCTCTCTGCCTTCCTGAGCCTCCTTTAGCTTTCTTCACAGTCCCTAGCCATACCTGACAACATGTTGTATGTCTTTCATCTTTGCTGTAAAATGATCACCTGCCTTGCCTTCTAGAAGGTACCTTCTACGAGAGTAGACCATCCGATTCATTGCTGCACATCCAGTGCATGCCATGTGCCTGACACAGAGTGGAGTCTCCTACACGTTTGTTTCATAAGCCAATGAGTTGTTTGAGAATGTCATTTGTTTTCTTTTTCACTCTTTATCCATCACATGACCTGATATAATGCTTTGTTCATGGTAGATGGTCAGGAAACATGGGCAGATGGATTAATAAACCCATCAACACTGTAGGGCTGAAGGCTCTGCGTGGTGAAGAGGGGCAAGTCAAAACGCATGGCATGTTGGCCTGGATTTGGTGGACTCTTTGTTGTAAAGTGATTCTAGGGATAATCGATCAGATATCTCTGAGTAATCATTATAGCTTACCATTTGTCACACGCAGCCACTGTTTTTCTTGCCCTGAATCCCTCCTGACACCCCACTTCCTCCATTCTTTTTCTGATTAAGGAATCAGAGTTGAATAATCTAAATTTATTGTGTGTAGCTCAGAGGTGCCAATCATGGCAAATAATGAACGAAGAGATTTCCCACCCCTTTCCCTGAAGCAGTGAGCTGAAACCAACAAATTCATTTTATTTAGGATCACAGGCTGCACTCAGATTGGTGTCTGTGACAGGTGAATGCTTTATTCACTAATGAAGCCACCAGGCCGCAGACAAGCCCTCTCCCTCCTAGTCAGGGTGCTACTTATCTCTGTTAGCCCAGACACTGTGGCTTTGTAGCCTTCTGATTGATAATGGAATTGGTGTGTAACTTTGTTAAAAATATGTTTGGTCAGAGAAAATTCATATTATGTATGTCATATGGTTCTGCAAATTTCTTGGGCCTTTCGAGGGCTTTTCTGTAAGCCAGTAAGTAGAGTTCACAATTTCTGGGTTAAGGACTGTGTTTTCTTCCAGTGTTGAAAAGGACCAACATAAAGCACATTTTATCTACCTTCATTTCATAAGAACATAAAAATTTACTCATTGTAAAGCTGTTATATTTAATGTTTGTATGAAATAAGCCATAGATTAGAAATAACAATTTTCATGGTACTCTCTGTCGGGGAAAAATAATGAAGTTCTGTTTTCAGTTATAACCTATGAACAGGCAACAGAGTGGGACTCCCTCTCAAAATTAATTAATTAAAAAAATAAAAATAAAATAAAATAGAGAAGTCAGTAATAATGAAAGTACAAGATGTGAATAAAGGAAATGAAATGATGCTGATTCATTGAAAAATTCTGATATATTTAATAAAGTATATTTTGCTAGTTCCTTAATCCTTTTTGGACAGGAACAAAGTTAACCCACGCCAACTGTTGATTCCGTTCTGGTGAGTCTTGGTACCTTTATGCCTTGTCACTAATCATCAGCATTTGCCTGGGAGGGACCAGAAGCCCCCTTATCTGTACCCAGCATGAAGGGGGCCCAGCACCCTGAATGGAGGGGGCAACTTATCCAGGGCCTCCTAGAGGGGACAAGAGCCTACATAGCTCAAACGGCTGACATCCTTGGCTGTTTTATTCTCTGGCCTTGTCTACATATCTGCCAGCACAGCATTACAAGATGTGCAGTATTTTAATTTAGTTTCTTTAGAAGAAGTGGGTTCAGGCTGCGCACGGTGACTCACGCCTGTAATCCCAGCACTTCGGGAGGCCAAGGTGGGTGGATCACTTGAGGTCAGCAGTTTGAGACCAGCCTGGCCAACATGGCAAAACTCCATCTCTACTAGAAAAACAAAGACAACAATGACAATAACGACAAAGGGTTCAGACTGTAGGTAGAGAAGTCTATTATCCATGAAGATCACCTCTTTAAAGAGCAACTTAAAACTGCTATAATTCTGGTTAAGCAGGTAGAGAATTAGCCACACGTATAGGAAGGTGGGTTGATACCTGGAGCAGGTTTACTGTGCTCTTCTCAGGACGTCTGCTTGGATGTGACGATCATGTAGGTAATACGAAAGGCTATCCATTTAATTTGACATTTTGCATTGGGCTTGTAACCATCAGGAGGACTAACTTTAATAAGAAATAAACTAATTCCATCAGTAGCACACGTTTAAGTTACAGAAAACTGAGTTCCAGCTGATTCTAGACTCCATCTTTCCTGAATGTTCCATATGGCTTGCTCCCTTTGCTCAAATGTGTAAGAAACTTTTGCTTGAATGTGTGAGGACTTCTCTGAACCATCTGCTTCAAATTGCACTAGCCCCTTCCTCGACTCTACCTCATCCCTTTTACCTTGCTTCAGTCTCCTTTTGTCCTGAGAGGGAAAAAGAAGAGGGGAGGGCATGGAAGGGCTCATTCTTCTAATGCTCGTCGCCACTCAAAATATTACATATTGTGATTATTTTCTGTGTCTCTGCTAACTCCATATAAGCCCAGGTCTGCTCTTTTCACTACTGTTTTCCCAATGCACATAGTAGGTGCTCAATATTTGTTCAATGAATACGGATGCCCAAGACCTTTCTGTACCAAGGGCTGGTTTCCTAGTCCACAACGCATTGAACACATATGGCAGGGTGGGCTGGCGGAGGTGTAGGAACAAAGTGAGGGGTGCGTGCCTGTTCCTCCCTGTTGTCTCAGTGTGCGACCTTGGGGGATGGGCGGGCGGCTACCTGGAAAGGTGCGCGGATATGAAACAGACAAACCTCATCATATCGTCCCTCCAAGAAATGCACTTGCCAGGCTGGCCTTCACTTTTCCTAATGCTCTTCTATGATTCTCACCTGTCAAACTCTGCTACACAGAGAGGCTGCAGAGAAACTGAATGACACGAGCATCTAATATAAAATAATTCCTTTTTCTATTCTAAAGATAAAGCAAAACAAAACAGGACCTGCACACTTGTGCTGTGACGAGGCAGGCAAACAGGAGAACTGAGGCAAAAGCATCCTTATATCTAAACTATAGGGATGGAAACGTCAAAAAAGTTCTTTGCTGAGTAATGGCTGAGGCTCTTGCCTTGGGTAACCAGGGCACCCGTCCAGCGCAAGCAGGAGTTCAGCAGGTTTTGCAGTGACCTGCGATGGTGATAGGGAGCGGACTTCCAGCGCAGCCCCGGGCCCTTTCTGCTGCAGGAAGCGGCGCCCAGCCGGGGCGGGCTCTCTGCGAGGGGCGTGTCTCTGTCTGGCCTCGCCCCCGAGGCCCCGCCCCGGCCAGGCAGCGAATGAGCGGGCGCGCCGGGAGAGCGCGGGTGGCCACGTGGGGTCAGGAGGTTGGGGATGCGCGTGGGGAGCGCGGCCCAGCTCGGCTGCTGCTGGGCGGATACCTGGACTCGTCGCCGCGGGAGGAGCCGGGGCTGTCCCGGGAATGGTTTCACTCTGCCCAAACATGGCTGCGGCCCTGCGCGCCGTGGGTGCCCTGCTCCGCGATCCGCGTAAGTGGGTCTGTCGCGGCGGCCACCGGGGCCGGGGTTCCTACGGCGGGGCAGAGCGGGCAGCTGGCGCCGGGGCGCTGGCGCCCGGGGCATTCCGGGAGCGGCCGTGGGGAGCTGCGAGCAACCGGGCTAGGGGCGTCTCGGAGAAGGGAGGCGACGGGCGCTGCCCTGGGAGGGGTGAGGACAACACTCCTGGCTCGGGAGGCCTTGGGGAGGGCGCCTGGATCCAGGAGGCGCAGGTTCAAGTCCCATCGGTCGGCTGGGTGGCTGGGAGCAGCGGCTGGAATTTCCCAGAGCCTTGGTTATTGTCACCTATAATAACCAGATTGTGGTGAGGATTACGCAAGGGAAGGTGTGTTATGGGACTGCCATAGAGGACAGTAAGGAAGGCATCGTCAACCTCACCACCATTGACATCTGCCCCGCAGTTCCCTCCCTGCTGAGGAAAGCCCATGGCCCTTGATCCCTCGGTGCCCACTTCTTGGCAGCAGGATCCACCGTGGAGCAGCTTGGGGGTAGTGTTTTCTAGAGATAGTTGGAGAACATGTAAGACCCAGGAACAACCTCCCACGTTTTTGATGCAAACCGTGAATACGTTGTGACCACAGGATGAGCTGGTGGGACTGTGGGTCTCGCACATTTGGTTGGGACAGCATTTCTAACTGTGACATCTTGAACAAGGCACCTAACCTCGCCTGAGCTTTGGTAAATGTACTTTGAAATCATATATATATATTTATAGGCTTGCCTTGAACATGAGCATCTTGCTTGGCACACAGTAGGTACGCAGGAATCTTCAAAATGTCTAGCCATTCATGTAGAAGGCTGCCACAAATAAGATGCTTATTTAATGCATCTGAACGGTGACTGGACACAGACCTGACATCTTTTTCTAAGAAGTTCATCAGCCTGACAGCTACTTGGAATGGAGAGAATCCCCTCTGAACCTCCTTATCTCATTAGAGGTGCCTTTGTTAGGAAAATAATAAGGATCCAGTGTACAATGAGGCTAGCTCACTAAGGGTACTGGGGGACAAAGGGCATTGTCTTTTAAGAAGAGGCAACACAGTGCGAATTGTGGGACTGAAAGAAGTATTGAACTAATCTTTTCTTTCATCGACCTTTCCTGTGGTAAATAAAGTTTGACAGGTCCTAGATCTGAGGTCATGGAACAATATGTGAAACTTTAAATTATTTGTAGTCTGGGTTAAAAGTGGGAAGCTTCAGAAACTCTGGCAGAAGTAGATTTGGAGTCCATTTGTGTTACAGACTTTGAGTTGAAGGTGTAGTTATAATACGTTCATCATTTTGGTTGACAGGAAAGGATTGACATCTGTGTGAGAAAACATTGAGGAGTATTTCTGAAAATGAGTTCTGAAAGTAAAAGTGGAAAAGCAAAGTTTTATACTTTATGTATTTAGCATATTACAGAGTTAATAAGAAGCTTCCTGGGGTAAGCCATGAATTATTGTTTTTTCTTGGTGCCTTTTTCTTTCCAAACTTTAAACTTTTGTTTGTTTTGTTTGTTTGTTTTTTAAGAGATGGAGTGTTGCTCTGTTGCCCAGGCTGGAGTACGGTGGTGCCAGCATAGTTTACTGCAGCCTTGAACTCCTGGGATCAAGTGATCCTCCCGCCTCAGCCTCCCTAGTAGCTGGGATTACAGGCATGAGCCAGTGTGCCTGGCCCTCTAAACTGTTTTTTACACTGAGCATGTATTATCTTTTGTAATTAGAAAAAAAATTCTAGGATAATAGAAGAGTTTTAGTGTTTACATAAAAGACTTTGGAATATTTTGGCTCCATTTCAGCAACTAACCAATGTTTATTAACAGTTACAATATAGAACCTTATTTCTATTGTGAATTTTAAAAATAGTACTTATTTTATAAGTACTTTTGAAGTAATCCTCATCTCCTATGTGATAGAAAAGAGCCATTATAGATTTAAGTAATTGTGTACCTCACCTTCTACCCTCTTCTGCCTCACCCCCAAGCATCCAAAATATTAATTTGGTTTTGAAGAACCAAGTGATACTTATGAACTTTTTTTTCGTTTTTCTTTCTTTTTTTTTTTTTTTAATGGAATCTTGCTCTGTTGCTTAGGCTGAAGTGCAAGTGGTGTGATCTTGGCCCACTGCAACTTCCACCTCCCACATTCAAGCGATTCTTCTGCCTCAGCCTCCCAAGTAGCTGGGACTACAGGCACGCACCACCATGCCCCGGCTAATTTTTGTATTTTTAGTAGAGATGGGATTTCACCATATTGGCTAGGCTAGTCTTGAACTCCTGACCTCGTGATCTGCCCGCCTCGTGAGCCACCATATCTGGCCCAACTTTTTTTTCTTTTTTCTCGTTTTCTTTATTTCTTTTTGCAACAACATGAAGTCATAACTTGTGAACTGCTTAAGTCATAGGTATACTTTTGAATGATCACCTATTGGGTTTGTCCAGGAGTTATGAAGTTTGTTTGTTTGTTTGTTGAGAGAAGTTTTTGTTTTGAAGACCAAGTCTCACTGTGTTGTCTAGGCTGGTCTCGAACTCCTGAGCTCAAGTGAGCCTCCTGCCTCAGCCTTCCAAGTAGCTGAGACTATAGGTGTCCACCACCGCAGGAGTTATGAAGTTTTGTTTTCTTATGTCATCTTGTGTTTTGCTGCTTATCTCTCAGTTTGATCATTTTTATTGTTTGTAGGCCTTTTTTTCTTTTTAATTTAAAAAATATAGAGATAGGGTCTCAGATAGGGTCTCGCCATGTGGCCCAGGCTATTCTTGAACTCCTGGGCTCAAGCAGTCCTCCTGTCTCGGCCTCCTGGAGTGCTGGGATTACAGGTGTGAACCTCCATGGCCAGCCTGTTTGTAGGCCTTCTAAAGGTAGACTAGTTATCCATGTAAGGAGGAGGGACAGAATTACTTGGTCTTAGTTCATAAGTGGGCAAGTCTATGCTATTGGATATTCTTCACTTCTTTGCTTAACCACATGCAGTGTTGGCAGGCATTGTTTTGGGGGCTGGACATATTCCCTCCACCCCCCTTATCTTTACAGCAGCCCTGCAGAAGTAGCCTTATCACTATTTTACAGATGAGAAAAGTGAGACATGCAGCATCTCAGTGAGTTGCCCAGGCCCAGCCAACAGCCTCTTGGTCCCGTGTGGGATTTCTGCTCAGATCTCTCTGGTTTCCAAACACGTACTCTCTACACCACACAATGCTGCCTGTGCCATCAGATTCTCTTTAGCTGTGAGCTGAGTCTTTTTCAGAGTCTCAGTAGGCCCTTTGAATGTTTACTTTAAACTCCTTTGACCTGGACACATGCTAATCATTTGGTAGGAGACACTCTTCATTTCTCTAGGACCTTCAGATCATTAGGGCAGAGGAGTGTTTGAGATGAGTCCTTGAAGGGTGAGTGTATTAAGTCCTGAGTGGAAAGGGTCCCTTGGTAGCAACATCATTCTCCTCTCTGAGAATCTGGTGAATCATGAAGAAAATAGTTTTGTAAGTAGGATGTGGTAATAGTTAAGCAGCTTGAAAAGTTACCATCTCCCAGATTTTACTAGGAAATCCTCATCTACTAGTTGGAAAATCTAGTCCCTCCCCATCGCTTTCTTTTTTTTCTTAACTCCTTAAATTATATGTAGAAACGGGAGTCTTGCTATGTTGCCCAGGCTGCTCCCAAATGGCTGGGCTCAAACGATCCTCCCATCTCAGCCTCCCAAAGTGCTGGGATTACAGGTGTGAGCCACCACATCTGGTACCCCCTCCTTTTTTCAGGTTCAATGGAGGAAATGTTATTTTATTACAGGTTGAGTAATTATCCTGAATGCTTGGGACCAGGGGTGTTTTGGGTTTCAGATTTTTTTTTAGGTTTTGGAATATATTTATAGATTGAGCATTCCAAATCTGAAAATCTAAGATTCAGAATGCTCCAATGAGCATTTCCTTTGAGTGTCATGGCCGTGCTCAAAGGGTTTCAGGTTTTGGAGCATTTTGGATTTTGGATTTTCACATTTGGGATGCTAAACTTGTACCAGCAGTAAAATTGTGGAATGCCAACGTTTTATTCTCATGCCCCATGGAATCTGATACAATCTCATTCATTTAAGGAATTAGGGACATTGCAGCATGATTAGGAACCTGGTTAACTCCCATCATGAAGTTCAGAATTAGACTTATGTAAGAGATGTGAGTTGGTTTGAGACTTGGAATTGAACTTCTTTTTTTTTTTTTTTTGAGACACACTCTGTTGCCCAGGCTGGAGTGCAGTGGTTCACTGCAATCTCTGCCTCCCGGGCTCAAGGGATTCTCCTCCCTCAGCCTCCTGAGTAGCTGGGATTATAGGCGCCTGCCATCACACCCAGCTAATTTTTGTATTTTTAGTAGAGACAGGGTTTCACCATGTTGGCCAGGCTGGTCTTGAACCCCTGATCTCAGATAATCCACCTTCCTCAGCCTTCCAAAGTGCTGGGATTACAGGCATGAGCCATCGTGCCCGGCCTTCTTCTTCTTCTTTTTTTAAACATCAGCTCAAACCAGATGTAATTGAACTTCTTTATGGAAATCCAATTGGAACTTTAAGTTCTTTATGGAAGTGAAATATTTTACCAACTTTGAGTTGGTAAAGGTGATTCAGCGTAAGCTCACATAATCGGCTGTGCTGGGAATGTGCACGATCTGGATGGTTGGAAATCTAATGGCCTGGAGATATTCTTTTACATTTTACAGATGTGCTAGGCGATAAAAAAAAATTAGAGCAGGTATAGTTCCCGTCCTCTAGAAACTGACAATTGAAACTAATGGCAGCACTAATCACGTGATGGACGCTGCAGAGCGCTACACTCCTCTGCTCTACTCCTCACAAGAATCCCTATAGCAAGGTGTCATTTGACAGCTGGGGAAACTCAGGCTCAGGAAGACCTGGCCCCAGATCACATTGCTAGTAAGTAGCAGAGCTGAATTCAGAGTCAGAGCTGCTTGACCACAGCCTGAATTCCTCCTCAGGGCACCTTTGCCTCTTAGGAGGAGGAGGGCAGAAGGAGACTGATTGCAAGCTGGTTTCTAACTGGCTGGTTCGAGAATGGGAGAGAGGTCATGTGCATAGCACCAGGCGCCATAGTAAACACTTTCTTATGTGGCCATCTTCCGTACATCCTATATGGCTTCAGTTTCATTTAACTGGATGCTTAGGACCAGTACTTTTCATATGCCAGCTGAGTATGGCACATGGACTCCTCAATTCAGGTGGGTTCTTCAGGCCCACTGCCACCTCCTGTGGGGCCCAGGACAAGGGTATACTTGAAGGCACATATGTGGTATGTGGGATACAGCAAGCTAACAACCTGGGAAATAGGTTCTGTCCTATGTTGACAAATAGACCTTCATCACTACCTGGAAGGGTGAGCTCTTGAACTCTCTGAGCTCCTGCGGAAATGTAGAGGCCTTGGGAGAGCTGCCTCTGACTCGCACACTTTCCTGCTTCTCTTCCTACCATCGGCTCTTTCTGGCCTGGCGAGGAGTCTGGCGCACAGCCTGGATGGATTCTCTGGTCTGCATCCCACCCAGTTCCAGTCTTTCCCCTGCAAACAGCTATCCCTTGGCCACCATTCAGGTCAAGACTTGCTACACTAATGGCACAACCTCCCTCAGGAGGATGGATCCAGAAAACAGGCCTGCACAGACCCTGGGAGTGGGTGTGGAGCTTGAGGGACAGGGAATCCTGGGGTGCTGGGAGCCTGGTCTGGCACGTGGGATGTGGACTCCGAGGGTGGGGCATGTCTCCTTGGTGGTAGAGGCTTCATACCCCTCGGGGTGGGGTGCAGTGGGAGGAGGGCCAGAACCCACCCTGGGAAGTAGAGGCCCCTTGTCAAGGTCCAAGGGCAGTACTGGGCTCTCAGCACCATTGCTTACCAAAGGAGGCTTGGAGGCAGAAAGAGAAATGCAACTAGTTGACAATTGGCCCACTTGCCACTCCCTAAATTGGCAGCTTTTCACCTTTTCTGCAGTCCCTTCTCCTTCCACTGTCATTTTGGTCACGTGCAGGGCTTCTTGTGAGGGATCATGTCAAAATCTGCAGCAATGGTGGGGAGAGAAGGTATGTATAGCTTCTAAAATGCTTCCCTGCAGGCTCCCATCAGCCATACCAGGGGAGCGATCCTCCACCCCATCCCCTTGGAGAGCCTTTAAGTGCTTTTACCTGCCTGCAGAGAAATGCTAGGAAAATCATTTCTGCTATCACATCTCTAAATTTTAGAGCCAGGAATTATGCTCTCAGGACCTCTTCAGAAGAAATTACTTTCCAGCTAGATTTCATGGGAGCACTTTAATTTTGTCACAGTGGCGTCCGGCAGCTGGAGGGCCTGTCAGCCATGGAGGTGGAAGTCCGGTGCAGCCGCAGTAGCTGCCGCTGCAGAAACAGCTCAGCATGCCCTGGGTGCAAAGCCTCAAGTTCAGCCGGAGAAGAGGTATGAGTCTAACATCAGGTATAAATAAGGATTTCTCTTTCTTGATGCAGACATCTGTACACACGAGCTGCCTCAGAGGAAGGGTGCTGGGAAAAGCCAGTATGGAAGGAGGCGTGTACTGTTGTCTTGGCTTCCTTTCAACAGCTGTGAAACCACAGGTTTTACACCCTCCTTCCCCACTCCATCCTTCCCCACAACAGGGCTATTGTTAAAAGACACAGAGCTGAGTCCAAACAGTCTGCAAATCGTGTTAAGAATTTGGTTCTGGAATATGTCACATAACACAAATTATATATGCTGGAAATGTGTTTATGAACCTAATGTAATTATACCTATGAAATGTATGTTCTGTACAGGATAATGATCAACCAAGAATTTCTATAGGAAACTAGAGTATTGTTTTTCATTCGTTAACACAGTGAATGTAATTATAAAGGATATAATATGATTTATCATTTATTAAAGAAGTGAAATACACATTTCATACCTCAGCTCTTCTGTTGCTGGTGGCTGGCAGCAGGCATAGCATTGTTGCAAGTGTCCTGTTTAGTAACAGAAGTCACAACTGCTCCCAAGTCTTCCTCTGTACAGAAGCAACAGGGGACTCCATAAAGTTTTTGAGATGAGTAAATAGAAACAGCACACTTGAACATGAGGCAGAGAGAAAGAAAGTTGCCGTGACCTATTTAACTCCATGACCTTTCTGCTAGATCACACATTGTTTGATGAAAATTGTACAAGTATGAAAATAAATATATGTGTGTGTGTATATATATGTATATACACATATATATGTATATATTTATTTTTGAGACAGAGCCTCAGTCTGTCACTCAGGCTGGAGTGTGGTGGCATGATCTTGGCTCACTGCAACCTCCACCTCCCAGGTTCAAATGATTCTGATGTCTCAGCCTCCCAAATAGCTGGGAATACAGGCACGTGCCACCACACCTGGCTAATTTTTGTATTTTTAGTAGAGATGGGGTTTCACTATGTTGGCCAGGCTGGTCTCGAACTCCTGACCTCAAGTGATTCTCCTGCCTTGGCCTTCCAAAGTGCTGGGATTATAGGCATGAGCCACCATGCCCGGCCACTTTTTTTTTTTTTTTTTTTTTTTTTAGAGGGAGTCTTGCTCTTTCTCTCAGGCTGGAGTGCAAGCCTATAGCCTACACCTCCCAGGTTCAAGTAATTCTCCTGCCTCAGTGTCTCAAGTAACTGAGATTACAGGTGCACGCCACCACACCTGGCTAATTTTGTAATTTTAGTAGAGATGCTGTTTCACCATTTTGGCCAGACTGATCCTGAACTCCTGATCTCAAATGATCCACCCACCTTGGCCTCCCAAAGTGCTGGGATTAGACGTGAGCCACTGCTTTTATTTTGAGAAGGAGTGTTGCAGTGTCACCTAGGCTGGAGTGCAATGGTGTGATCATGGTTCATTGCATCCTTGAACTTCTGGGCTTAAGCAATCTTCCTGTCTCAGCCTCCCAAGTAGCTAGGACTACAGGTGCACACCACCACACCCAGCTAATTAAAATCATTTTTTTTTCTTGTAAAGATGGGGTCTTATTTTGCTGCCTAGGCTGGTTTTGAACTCTTGGCTTCCAACAATTCTCTGCCTTGGCCTCCCAAAGTTTTGGTATTACAGGTGTGAGCCACCATGCCTGGCCAAAACCAAAAGTTTCTTCTTTTGTGTTTGTTATTTTTTGCTGTATGATCATGGGTATGATGATTGAGTGCTGTGTAAACTGAGGTTAGTTGGGGATGGGCCTTAGATAGCCTTTTCATCTGGCAGCATGCCAAGCAGGGCCTTATTCCTTCCCTCCTTGCCCCTCCCAGCCCCTCTCCCCTCCTCAGCCTTAAGCACTGAGGGTTGGGATTTGATATAAACTGAAGAAGTGATTCAATGTGGAACCCTGGAAGAAAAGTTATTTCATTTGTGTGTTATTCTAGTGGCAACAGTCATTACTATAAGTAGCCTTAATATTATTAAAATTAAATGAAAATCTTCAAATTCTACTAAGTAACTTTAAAGCATATTTATATAAAATAAATGGGTTCATTTTAGAGGATAGACAAAAAGAAAAAATACTCTAAACATTACGAATAATCTTACCACCCAATATTTTGTCTCTCTCTTCTTAAAAAATAAAATAGAGACGAGGTCTTACTGTGTTGCTCAGGCTTGTCTTGAACTCCTAGGCTCAAACAACCCTCAGCCTCCCAGAGTGCTTGGGATTACAGGTGTGAGCCACTAGCCAGGCCAATTTTGTCTGTATGACTATTAATATTCACTCAGTACGTGTTTAGCAAGGTGTGACAGTACCGTACATCATATAACACCCTCTTTTTATTTACTTTATCATCATATAAATATAAATACGTCTATATTATTTTAGTAACTGAAGAATATTTTATTAAATCATCAACTACCCTGTCCCACATTATAGGACACATAGGTGATTTCTAGTTTTTTTTTTGGTAACTCCGTCACCCAGGCTGGAGTGCAGCGGTGCTGTCTCAGCTCACTACAACCTCCACCTCCCGGGGATCTCCTGCCTCAGCCTCCTGAGTAGCTGGGATTACAGGCACCTGCCACCGTGCCCGGCTAATTTTTTCTGTTTTTAGTAGAGACAGGTTCACTGTGTTAGCCAGGGTGGTCTGGATCTCCTGACCTCGTGATCCGCCTGCCTTGGCCTCCCAAAGGGCTGGGATTACAGGCGTGAGCCATCGCGCTCGGCCCTGATTTCTAGCTTTTTAATATTAGAAGTGGTGAAGCAATGAGTGTCTTTGTGGATTATTCTGATGGCAGACATTACGAAGGCATAGTGCTGCTTAATGCTTGGACTGGACTAGACTACAGTACTAGACTCGGCACTACACTAGGTTAGGTGTGGACAGATTTGTTCTGTAAAGGGTTGGGTAGTAAATTTTTCAGGCTTTGTAGGCCAAAGCCTCTCTTTTGCTGCTATTCAACTCTGCTGTTGTCATGTGAGAGCAGCCGTAGATATTACATAAACAACGAGGGGAACTGTGTTCCGGTAAAACTTTATTTACAAAAACAGGCAGTAGGGGTGTATGTGTGTACACAGATTTAGTGCATGGGCTATAGTTTGCCAAACTCTTTTCTAGAGGCATTGTAGACCCACAGGCCAAGCATGTCTTACAGGTTTAATGAAGAGCTGGGATCTTATTACTTTTTCTTGAGGCTGATCATATACAGTAGAATAGAATTATCGTTTATTGACAAGCTTAAGTTTCTGTTATGTGCATTTACTATTTCAAGGAAAAACCTTGTATTTTGAGAGTCCCAGGATATAAAAATGGCAAAATGTTGAAACCTTTCCAAATGAGAATATGTTTTGCTGTATACACTTTTATGTTCAAACAAACGGAACGTGAACATTCAGACCTTGGTCTCAGGTGTGTTCTGTCTGGAGGGAGAGGAGACGGAGACCCTTGACTAAAGCTTTCACTTCACATTCTGGAATAGAGGGGTGTCAGACTAGGGCTTACTAATGCGCCGTTCATCATGCACAACACAGTTTTGAATTAAGTGCGTGTGTATTTAGGTATTTTCAAGTCATGTGCATCTCTTTCATGTGTAAGATCAACATGGGTTTGCAAAACCATGAGCAGGGCAGAGTAGCATCCCCTTTAAAGCCACTCTTGTTCTGAGCTCAGGTGTTATAGATGAAAAACAGCTCTAAATCCCGTTTGCACATTGATACCCTCTGTGGCTTAGGTAAGTCTTTTAGCCTGAGGTTTTTATTTTATTTTTTTTAACCAGTAATCTGTTAACTGGCAGCAATCCATGGGAAAATGCACTTAATTTATTGTGAGTCACAGATTTTGAGGGCGAAAGTTAGGATCCCAGGAGAAGATTGGTGGTCTAAGCAGAAAGATTAAAGGAATATTCGCTTCACAAAAGAATGCATCTGGAATTTTCAAATATCCAGGAAAGAAACCTCAACACCCCTGTTAATGCAGTTGTAGGAGTCGAGCATGGAAGAGTGATAGAACAACATTTTCAGTGCAGTCGACTGGTTTTGTAAAAAGGGGATTAAGCCCTCTTCCTCTAAGACAGTGATTCTCAATAGGGGGAAGGGGGCATTTTTGCCTCCTGGATCAAATTTGGCAATGTCTGGAGAGATTTTTGGTCGTCACACTGGGGTGTGTGCTGTTGTTGTTTGTAGGTAGAGGCCTGGTATGCTGCTAAGCCTCTAGCATGATACAGGAATAAAGGACTCTCCAGCCCCAAACATCAGTAGTGCTGAGGTTGAGAAACCCTGGTCTAAGGCAATGATGTGAAAAGGGACCTTAGTTAACCTTTATAATGGGGTCTAAGTGAGAAAATCCCTGCCCTCATTGTAATGCAACGTTTCCCCTTCCCCAGGAATTGATTTGTTGGTTGAGAATTCAGATTTTTACCTCATTCACTTACAATAGGTTTGATAAGAAAACAGTTTCCACCTGTTTACATTTGACATGCCCTGCTACCTTATATTATTGCCAGATGTTAATCATTGTTTAAAAATTGCGCATTAAGGTATCCTCATAAGCCTGAGGCAGTGGCTCACACCTGTGATCTCAGCACTTTGGGAGCCTGAGCCGGGAGTTTGAGACCAGTCTGGGAAACTTGGCAAGACTCTGTGTCTATAAAAAATTTAAAAAGTAGCTAGGCATGGAGGCATGTGACTGGGGTCCCAGCTACTCAGGAGGCTGGGGCAGGAGGATTGCTTGAGTCAGGGAGGTTGATGAGCCTTGTTTGTGCCACTGCACTCCAGCCTGGGCAACAGAGTGAGACCCTGTCTCAAAAAAACACAAGAACAAATGAAAAAGATGCCATCATAGTATTAGTTTCCAAGCACATTAAGAGTGGTCTTCTAGCTGGGCGCAGTGGTTCACGCCTGTAATCCCAGCACTTTAGGAGGCCAAGGTAAGCGAATTATGAGGTCAGGAGTAGTTCAAGACCAGCCTGGCCAACATGGTGAAACCCTGTCTCTACTAAAAATAAAAAAATTAGCTAGGTGTGGTGGTGCACACCTGTAGTCCCAGCTACTCGGGAGGCTGAGGCAGGAAAATTGCTTGAACCCGGGAAGCAGAGGTTGCAGCGAGCAGAGATCATGCCACTGCACTTCAGCCTGGGTAACAGAGCAAGACTTCATCTCAGAAATAAATAAATAAATAAAAAGGAATGGTCTTCTACACAGGCTCTGTCTCCACAGCATTGGTTTAGTCACTGCAGCAGTCAGAGGTGGTCTGGTGTGGGAAATTGAGGATGTGGACCCCTCAGTATTCATAATAACAGTATTCAGATAAAATTCAGGCTGGTTATTTATCAGCTGCTTTGTTGAGAGTGAAAAAGAGGGTATAACCATATAATGAAATATTATTTAGCAATAAAGAGTGAGGTATACTGATTCATGCTACGACATGTAGCATGAACATTTTATGTTGAGTAAAACCAGACACAATCATGTGATTCATTTCTATGAAATGCCCTGAATAGGCAAATCTGTAGCCCCAGAAAGTAGATTCGTTGTTGCCACAGGTGAGAGGGGAGAGAATGGAGAGTGGCTTTAATGGATACAAAGATTCTTTGTGGGCGACGATGTCCTTGAGTTAGATAGTTGTGACAGTTTTCTGCCCTTCCAGATGTATTAAAAACCTCTGAATTGTTCAGATTATGGTGAATTTTATGGTCTGTGAGTTATGCTCAATTTTTAAAAATGAAAAAAAAAAAATGAATGAATGGAAGACATGCTCCTTGTTCTTTAGCTTCCCAGTCACTGCCATCCCATGGCTACCTGTTCATGGGGACACACAAGGTCTTCTGGTGGCTCCTGCCAGCGTGCCAGAGGTACCTGGTCCTGTTCCAGCTTTACCTTGCCCCCTGGCGGGGTTTAGGAGTGGGGAACTCCCGGCCTGGCTCACTTTGGGCTGTATAGACTCCGGAGCTTTATCTGGATTTTAGGTTTATATTTTTGCAGAATACTTTGTTTTTTTAGTTTTCCAGAAGCTGCTTGGCCGAAAACTTTTGTTCTGAAGCTCTGCTTCCTTTTTCTTCTTCCTGCTCATTCAGTGGTTGATTCTTTAGCCTGGGACTAATTAGAATGTTAGCACCAGTTCTTGTAGGAATTATCTACGCAGTGAATTTACATGCAGGATGGAGAGGTGAAGTTTATCATAACAGGAGCCATGGATGAAAGAATAGAGGGAGGTCCTGGAGAAGATAGCAGAGGAGCAAGCAATAACTTCAGTCAGGCCTGGTGTGGTGGCTCACGCCTGTAATCCCAGCAGTTTGGAAGGCCGAGGAGGGCTCCTGAGGTCAGGAGTTTGAGACCTGACCTCAGGAGCCCTCCTCGGCCTCCCGAAGTGCTGGGCCAACATGGCGAAACCCCATCTCTACTAAAAATACAAAAATTAGCCCAGGTACCTGTAATCCCAGCTACTTGGGAGGCTGAGGCAGAATTCCTTAATCCTGGGAGGTGGAGATTGCAGTGAGCCAAGATTGCACCTCTGCACTCCAGCCTGGGTGACAGAGACTCCATTTCAAAAATAAAACAAAATGTTAAAAATAATATCAGTCAATAGTCATTTAATTTAATAATTGACTAAAGAGACGGTAGCAGATGCAAGAGTGAGGATGGGCTGGTATTAGACTATGGGGGTTCAAAATGATGGGGGAGCCCTGCTCTGTGTAGAACTTACCGTGTGCCAGCATGTGCTAAGTGAGTGAAAATGTTACCCACTGAATTCTCAAAACAGCATTTTGAGGCAGGTGGTGGGTGCTGTGTTTTCCAGATGAGGAAACCTGAATTTGGGAGAGGTCAGGTAACCTTCGTATTTATAAAGCATTCACATGTACAGGTGCTTTCGCCTCAGGACAATTTTGGATTTCTACCTCAACTCTGAGTCCCTAAAGATTCGCTCTCTGTTCAGGCTGAGACTTTAAAAGGGAAACATTTCCAGCTGAGTGAAGATGATATCACGGATGAAGCCAAAAGACAAAGGTCGGAGTCTAAGCCGGGACCATGGGGAACTGGAGGCCACAGATGTCCCCAGATAGATATCTGTGTGATGGCAGTGGAAAGAGCCGTAGTATTTACCTTTGTATGGAACAGGTTAGATAAGAGTTTGCTGGCTGAGCTGGGCGCGATGGCTCATGCCTGTAATCCCAGCACTTTGGTAGGCTGAGGCAGGCGGATCACCTGATATCGGGAGTTCGAGACCAGTCCAACCAACATGGAGAAACCCTGTCTCTACTAAAAATACAAAATTAGCTGGGCATGGTGGCACATGGCTGTAATCCCAGCTACTCGAGAGGCTGAGGCAAGGGAATCGCTTAAACCCGGGAGGTGGAGGTTGCGGTGAGCCAAGATCACACCATTGCACTCCAGCCTGGGCAACAAGAACGAAACTCCATCTCAAAAAAAAAAGAAAGAAAAAAGTTTGCAGTCTGAACCAAGATTCCACCCTCAAAGAAAATAAGTGTGACAAATTAACCATTGTATTTTATTTTATATAGGAAGCCGAAAACTGGAATATTAATGCTAAACATGGGAGGCCCTGAAACTCTCGGAGATGTGCACGACTTCCTTCTGAGACTCTTCTTGGACCGAGACCTCATGACACTTCCTATTCAGAAGTGAGATACGTACAAACACCGCGACGTTATGCTAACCTTGGCACTACATTGTACCTTACGTGTGTCTCTCAATTCTGTAGTTTCAAAACAGTAAATAGTTTTAATGCGTATCTGGTAATGGTTAAAGCAGCAGCATTGTTTTCTATTGGATATCAGAAAGATATGATATCAGAAAATTGAGGGGAGAGAGTAAGTTAGTGAAGATTCTCCTTGAGCCCTTTGCTCCCCAGAGCCCTGGAAATTGCAGTTGCCATGACATAGCCTAAGTACCTTTAAAGATTTTTAAAGATATATTTGTACTTGGCACTTAACGGCTGATTAACACTCAGGGAAGCAATGATTATTATTCATTTGTACTATAAATATGGATTGTTGCTGTCCTTCATTTCCTTTCATCCTTCTTTTTCTTCTTCCCTCTTTTTTCTTTTCAAATAGGTTTTTGTAATGAAAAGTTAATACATGCATGTGATAAAAAGTGCAAATAGTATAAAAGTAATTACAATAAAAGATAAGTGTCACTTTCACCTTGCAGTCCCAGTTACCCACATGGAGGTCAATGCTGTCACATCCAGAAATAGTCCATGCATATCCAAGCACACACACACACACACACACACACCCACACACACACCCACACCCCTCCCCCACTTTGTTACATAAATGTGAATGTACTTATATACTATATTTGACACTTTCCTTTTTTGAAAGAGAAACTGCTGTATCTTGTTTCATAACAGATTATATTGATATATAGATCTGGCTCATTTTTTGATTGCTATTTAGAATTGCATCGTATGGCTGTAACTTTGTTTAATCTGTGCTTCATGATAGACAGGTTGTTTGCAGTGTCACAGTGAACATTCTTGTGCATACATCTTTGCTCTTATATGCAAGTATATCTATAAGATTAATAGACTTTTTTTTTTAATTAAGAAGAATGTCTACTTCCTTGGTCTTATATCCTAGTTCTCGTTAGGCGTGGGATCAAAATGTGTTATGCCAGTAGGTAGCACACATCCAGGCTCTCTGCATGGGTGTTGTGTGTCCTGAATCTTCAGAGTGTGCTACTGGTACAACTTGTGGAGCACAGCTGGATATTCCTCAGAGAGGGTCTAGCTTTAGCTCCTTAATCTACACTAAGAGCTGGCTATTGTCAGTGACCTCAAGCTTCTGTTTTAAAGGCTTAATCTTGTTACACTCTCTAAAATTTTGCTTACTTTTTTAATTGAGTAGAAAACATTTCTCAGGTTACAAAGGTAGAATAAAATTCACTTACCTGTATGTTAAATGATTTAGTAAGCTGGCACCATTCATCGCCAAACGCCGAACCCCCAAGATTCAAGAGCAGTACCGCAGGATTGGAGGCGGATCCCCCATCAAGATGTGGACTTCCAAGCAGGGAGAGGGCATGGTGAAGCTGCTGGATGAATTGTCCCCCAACACAGGTGTGGTGTTTCTTCATTAACATGTAGCTAGATTAGTTCTTTCAAAGTAGTTATGACATTCAAAACGGTAGTAGATGCTAAATGCTTCATATGTACTGGCAACTTGATTGGTGATGTTTCTACATAATACATGGTCAATTAATTTAGGTCTCCAGGCATTATCTCTTGACCTTTAGCCTTTGTTATTACGTCTTACATTACAAATAAAAAAAGCTAAGGATTTGGGACATTAGTTTCAAAAGGAAGTTTGAGGTGTTTGTTAAGTTGAGCTAGAGTATACGGCACAAGCAACATACCATGAATAAAAGATGCTTATATCATTACGCTGGAAAGAAATCTTTGGAAAATGGATTGAGGCTGCTGCTATTGCCTTTTCTTTTGGTTGGATAGCTAATTAGAACATTGAGAGCGGGATTAGCTAGCTCTCATGGAAGCCACAAGACACTAAGCAACTTGCAGTGATGCTTTCAGCTCTCAGAATACCACCATTGTAAGGTATTGAAAGTCCTCGTTGAACGTGGCACTGAAAAGAGGATTGTGCACATCTGAGAACCTCTATGCAGAATGAACCACTAAATGCATGGATGAAGTAAACATACCACATTAAACACATCACAGACACACAGCTGATTGCAGGACACACTGTTTTTGTATTGTACTAAGACACAAAAGCATTACCAATTAATTTTAAGGCATCATCTGTTATAGACTGGACTGATAGGAGAAATGTTAAAACTGAAAAAAATGTACATCTCAGGACACATGAATTACATTCGTTGCAAATATATCTTAGAGCTTTGGGATCAGGATAGGTGTGTGACACTGGGGACCCTCAAGGAGAACGGCTTCACTAGGCAGGACCAAAAGGAGCATTTCACTCTTTTCTGACCTCACTGAGCGAGCCTCCACTCCAGCTGCTCTCAGAATCCACCGGTGCCCATGGCACAAAGTAACAAAAGGCCCCGGCCCCCTCGCAGGTCACCTCACTTGGAAATTTGTTCAAGTGTGCTTCTGCACATCCGGCTTGCTTCCTGCTTTCAGCTGGGGCTCAAGGGCATTTCTGATGTGGTTCCTCCGCACATGCCGCAGTGCATCTTTTAAAATGTCAGCCCTCCACTCAAACCTACCTGATAGAGAACAGACTCCAGTCATTAACAGTTTATCATGATCAAAGCCTTTTTGTGGGCCTGGCTCAGTGGCTCACACCTGTAATCCCAGCACTTTGGGAGGCCAAGGTTGGGGGATTGCTTGAGCTCAGGAGTGCGAGACCAGCCTGAGCAACATGGTGAAACTCTGTCCACACATACAAAACAAAACAAAACCCAAAAGTTAGTAAGGCATGGTGACACATGCCTGTAGGTCCAGCTCTTTGTGAGGCTGAGGTGGGAGGATCCTTGAGCAAGGGAGGTTGAGGCTGCAGTGAGCCATGATCACGCCACTGCACTCCAGCCTGGGCAACAGAATGAGACCCTGTCTCAAAAAAAAAAAAAAAAGGGTTTATTGTGAACCAGATTTGCAATTGCTATGCTGTCTTCAGCGGGAAGAAGAGGCAGAAAGGTTCCAATTTTTTCCTGTTTTTGTGTTACTGTAGTACCCATCGTTATAAAGAGCCCTAGTGAGCTGAGCACAGGGGTGGGGTGCACCCCAGCTCTTTGGGAGGCTGAGGCAGAAGGATTGCTTGAGCCCAGAAGTTAGAGCCCCAGTAGAGTTGTCAGACTTGAAAAAGGAAAACAGACAGAAGGGCATCCTTCCCGCCACCTCCTGTCTCTGCGGCGAGCCTGCTGGGGTGCCTCTCTATCTCCTTCTCATTCCTCCTCCCTTCTGATCCTTTCTTTCTATACAGTTGCAAAGTTCCCTTTTAAATTATGTTTATTCATTTATTTCTATTAAGAAAAATTCTCTTTAGGCCAGAAAATGTGATGATTGCAAACAGATAAACATGTTTTGTGCTGTCGTTTTTTAGGGAAGTGGTTGTTGCTTGGTAGCCAGTGTGGACGTTTTGAGACTTGCACTGGTTTTCATAGAATTGACCAGTTAACTAAGACAGTGAGTTATATCAGGAAATGGTTTCATGTCGTTACATTGCATTGCAGAAATGTAGAGAATAGATAATGGAAATAGATGAGAAGTGTAGTTATCTGATGGAAAGGCTGAATCTCAAATATGCTTTACAAATTATAGTTTAACGGGTTAGCTTGTAACTGCTTTCAGTGAAGCTGTAAGTAAGGGCTACTCATGAAATAATTCTCTTCTTTACCGGATGCAGTGTGGGTAGGAGTGTGGGCTCTTTTCTCTGAAGATGTTGGCTTTCCCCCTCTAATTCAGGCAGTTTACTTTTTTCACCAAGCCTCAGCTCAAAAATGGGGATGATAATAGAATCCAACTCCTAGATCCTTGTGAAAATTAAATAACATAATCCTGAAAGGCATTAACATGGCAAAAATTCAATATACGTGAGCTTTTTTATTCATTGTTGGCACAGGTTCATGATTTGATACAAATTAAGAAGCGTTTGCTATGTATTTCAACCCTTTCTCTCAAAGAGTCATGTACAAATCGGACATTTGAACTATCGTACATGCTAAATTAATGAAGTTTTGCTGTTTAAAAATCTAGTTTCTCTGTCTTTTTGTAGTGCTTGTGGAAGACGATTTATTGGACGGCTGCTCTGAGGGTACCTAGGCTAGGCCAGTGAGTGATGTGTTTTGGGCTCACTCTGGCCAGATGTGCCCACAAGATGTGGTGCTGGTTAACGTCAGAGAGGCTCCTTCCCATACTTGCGTCCTGCCAGGGGCAGCCAGCACAGTGTGAAACCCACCCCGATGGACAGGGGTCCTTCATGAACGCTGTTTATTGGTTCCTCAGGATATGCCCAGTTGGGGATATTGCCGTTTTTTTTTTTTTTTTTTTTTTTTTTTTTTTTTTTTTTAAAAATATTTTTTTAAAAGCTGTGTTTATAAA
>CAUYLG010067472.1:0-16667 GCA_963573385.1 Cacajao melanocephalus
AGTTCACTATAGCCTCGAATTCTTGGGTCATGTGGTCCTCACACCCCAGCCTCCTTAGTAGCTGGTACTATGGATGTGTGACACCATGCCCAGCTAATTATTTTCACTTTTTATAGAGACCTGGTCTTTCTGTTTCCCACAATGGTCTTGAACTCCTGGTGTCAAGTGATCCTCTCACCTCAGCCTCCCAAAATGTTAGAATTGTAGGCATGAGCCACCGCATCCAGCCCTAAATTTTCAAAAGGAATATTCAAATCGATGCAGGCACCAGCATTATAGAAGTTTACCATTTTTCCTCACCTCACCAGATTTGAACATAATTTTTGAGATATTAGTTAATGGATAAAAATATTAACTGCTTAATATACACTTTCTGATTACTAGCAAAATTAAATATTAAGCCATATTATCAACTATTTTTACCTTCTGAATTGTTTGTTCATATTTTGATTTAAATTTCATGTTTTACACAGTTTTAAGGAGAATGTAGCTGTATAATATCTAAAAAGAAGTAAAACATAATTTGAATGTATATATTCCATTGTCTTAGCATCAAGGTCTTAAATGATACCAATAACACCTTGCTTTTTGTGTTATTTCTTCCAATTCATTAATTCATTTGTGACCATAGTTTTAAAAGAATTTTGGATTACAGCAATCAAGAGATGAGTTTCACTATTCCAAATGCAACAGAATTTTGACCAGAATGGGTACCTCTAGACAAAAGAGGGTCTCATGCAGGGAAGAACATACATCTTAAAAAAATAAAAATAGAAATTAATGCTTTATGTGGAGGATTCATAAAAGGAAAAGAAACAGTATTTGTTTTCCGTTTCTTAATGAGATGACCTTCTTTTCACAACGAAGTCCTTCTTCTGGAAATCACCTAAGACATCGATGTGAAGATGAGATCTTTTAATTCCTTTGTTATTTTTCCTAATACACAGATTTAGGTGAGCCTGCTGGGATGTGGTATTTAGTTAAGATCGACAATACACCACATGGTACTAGTGTCCAGCAATAGAAGCTGTGCCCTGATTTGACAGTTATCTGATTGGGATGTGAAACTTGTACAACAGAGGGGCTTGATTTCCTTATCCTCCTTGGAGAAGATGCTAGACACTGTCAGAAATAGATTTATACCAAGTTGTATTTGAAGCACAAAATATTGTTCCTCCTGTTATTTTTATCAAGAGGCAACCTGCTAGAGGGAAACAAATGTGGACTTTGGAGTTAAGACAGAGCTAGTTTCAAGTCCAAGCTTTCTTACTAATTAGCTGTGTGATCTTAGGCAAGATAGCTAACCTACCTTAGCTTCTGTATTCTTCCAGATAGAGAATATCGAACCACAAGGATATTGTGTGCATTCAACAGCTACATGCAAATAATCTTGTAGCTGTCTATATAATAGGTACTCAGTCTATAATAGGATACTGTTAACATATTATTAATTAAGGAAAAATTAAGGGATGGATGGTGAAGGATAAAACAGAAATAGCATTAAATCCTGTGAATGCTAGAGCAAGGGCCCAGTCTACTCAACAGCACGCCAGGAAATGCCTGAGTAATTTACGTATTTTTCTCTTACAACACAATAGCTAATGTTATAACCTAGTAACCAATTCTGGGGACCTGGATGCTCTTGAAGCTTGCCTTTGCCATAATGTATTGGGTAAAGAGCTTTATGTACGTCATTTGAAGACCTGCTGTTGTATCTCAAGAATTTGGCCTTTGACTTATGGAGCTTAAAACAGCAGCAACAACAACAAAAAACCAACTACATATTTGAGCAGCTTAGTATTACCTAATCAGCTTAATTGCACTGGAGTGAAGCCTGGTATGCATACTGTCAGCAAGAAGAATGGCGGGCTGAAGAGCACCCTAATGGAGTAAGTTTAATTGCATTATGTGATTTAATTATTTAGTTAGCAACCTACCTCCATGTACAAATGAACAGGAATCAGACAATCATGTGCATATTGCTAGGCCATTATAGTTTGCTATTTATCATCAATAGGTTGATAGCTTGCAGGTATCTATGGCTTATAGCAAGCATTTAATTTTGTTGGCACTCAAGGTCTAGGTCAGGAGATCAGTAATGACCTGTATTACTACTGCACGGGTTTTGAAATTAAAAGAAACAACGAACATTACTTGGTACTTTGGGGGAAGATATTAAACCATCAATCAAATGGGTCAGTGTGCCCTAAGAGGAATGAGACATTCCCTAACATTTAGAGGTAATTTCCAAAGCAAATATGTAGGAGTTCAGAGAGTTTCAAAATTTTCTTGTTAGATAACTAGGCATAGAAAAGGAAAGAAAAGAATGGATGTTGATATCATTACATTTTATATATATATACATGTATATATATTTTTTTCCTATCTCTCAATCTTTTATTTTTTTGTAGCCCAAATATATATTAAAACAAGTTTGACTACAGGCCTTTCCTGATCAAATATAGTATCTTTGAGGATTTCAAATATTAAATTAGAGAAAGGACATTGTATACCCCAGGAAGGACCTATTTTGTGGTACCTTTACTTAAAAATGGCCCTGAACACTTTTTGGATACTATTTTATATAAATGAGTAAACAGTTATTTTTAACTGATCATGAAGTAAATCTAGAACCATCAACACATGGTTTCTCTAGCAGAAGAAAAGTAAATGTAACTTATTTTCAATTGATCTTTAAGTACATCTAGAACCACCAACAGGTAGTTTCTCAAACAGTAGACCAGTGAAAGAGTTTATAGCTGATGGCGCATTAGGGTTAGAATTTAACATTATAACTGCAAATTAGAAATAAGCACACTTGGTACCCATATATGAAGACAATATAATGTCATTAAAAGATATTAAAATCCGTGTTTAGACAGTGTTTAAAGTTGACAGTATGATTCAAACTATGGCACAACAGTGTCAGAGAAAGCTGACAAACAGCACTATGAGTTGCTCACCGTAAAAATCTCTAGATCTATGCTACATTACCGCTTCCTCCCTATAATATAATTCCTCCAATAAAAAACTACAAAAGAAAGCTGAGGCCTAGAAATTACTTTTTTTCCATTGACAAATGATGATATATGAAATCAACTATAAAAATAGCCAGTTGTTTCTAGAATTCACCATAAACTTAACTGGGCATTGTTAAGGATTAAATGTTGTATCCTCCCCCTTCTCATCACCAAATTAAAATGTTGAAAATCTGATGCCCAATGTGCTGGTGTTAGGAGGTGGGCCCCTTGTAAATTAATTAGGTCATGAGAGTAGCGACCATATGAACAGAATCGGTACCCTTAGAAGAAACAGGAGAGGCTAGGAGTGATGGTTCACGCCTGTTATCTCAGTACTTTGAGAGGTAGAGGCAGGCAGATCACCTGAGGCCAGGAGTTTAAAACCAGCCTGGCAAATATGGTGAAACCCTGTCTCTACTAAAACTATAAAAATTAACTGGGCGTGGTGGTGTGGTGGCATGCACCTGTAGTCCTAGCTACTCAGGAGGCAGAGACAGGAGAAATGCTTGAACTCTGGAGGCAGAGATAGCAGTGTGTCGAGATCATGCCATTGCGCTCCAGCCTGGGCAACAAAGTTAGAGTCCAAAAAAAAAAAAAATAAAAATTTTCCAGTACGTTTATCTTGCACTTCTCAGTCCCAAGAACGTCAAGCAATGAGTTTCTCTTGTTTAAGCTACCTAGTCTACAGAATTTTTTTATACTGGTCTGAACTGATCACAACAGATGTCCCTCTTTCAGGAAGGAGCTCTGGAATACAGTGACTATCACATGCAAATAATTCAAATAAAAACAATCCCTACGGGATCACCTGCTATATAACGCACTGGCCAGACAAGGAAATTGCTCTGGAAGTGCTTGAAGGTAAAGGAATTAGGGAATATCATAAAAGTCTCAATTTGGAACAAAGAAGAAAAAAAATGTAATTAAAAGTCAGCCTGCAATTTTTCCCATTCAATGTGTCGGAGTATAAGTGACAGGTGTTAATTTTTTTTAAATCTTTTTTCTGAGTGATATTCCATTACAGAGAGAACCCCATTATAAAATGCGATGAGAGCAGAAGTAAAGGCACACAAAGTTTTGACCCATGATGAATACAAATAGTCATTTACACATTCATTATAGACAGGGTTAAGGAGGAAGGCCGTGTGCCTGCAGCAGATGTAGTCATGGAGGGTACCCAAAGATCAGATCAATAGATGACACGTATTGAAGCACACTGGGCATTTATATGCCATTTTTTTTTAAATGGTGGGAGGCATCTGGATACTCAGAGGAAACGCATATATACGAGATATACATGTATCCCTCCTGGTTAATTAATCTCTTTTTCTTAGATGGCAGAAAATAGACTTTTTTCAGATGGGGAAAACAATCAACTCTTTATCTCTCAATATTTAAAATGCTTTCAAATAATTCTGGAGAAATTAAAATGTTACTATTGTAAAAAAAAAAACAAAAAAACAAAACAAAACAAAACAACAATTCACTGTTCTTCTATTTTACCCTGAGAATGTAGTCCCTACCTCTACCCCACACTAATCCTAGATAAAATGATTATGACAGCTACAACAGCAACTCAGGTGGAAGAGGCCACTGATCTAGGAATCTGCTTTGCTTTCAAGGGACAAAATGCTTTGGAGGCAGTGACCGTGTGCAGAACAGGTGAGATGGATGAGGTGAGTTCCCGCTATTATTACAGCTGCAGTGTCCAAGGACTCAGGGAGCCATTTTCTGAAGAATGTTCTGCTTTCCCCATGACTGCAGGGAACAATGCAAGCCTTCAAGACAAATGCAGACCCTGGGTTTGGTTGAAGGTCTGGGCCTGTTGCAAATGCAGATTACTAGTTTTCTATTAGAAAGTAGAAAATGCCAGCCTTCAGTGAGATTAATTATACATCAAAGCAATGTTCTCAATTGGTAACCATAGACTTAACGGTAAAACTAGTAGAACAGAATCATGTTTTTTCCCTTTGTGTCACAGAGAACGATTTCACTGCTGGGCCAGTGTCACACTGCAGTGAATCACAGAAGAATGTAATGCTTAATGAGCCAAATACGAAGATAATTATGCCAGTTATATTTGAGACACACATGAAATAAGGGACCATATTTGTAGATTCTTTATGAACACTCTAGGGCAGAGAGAGAAAAGAAGATTTTCTTTTTTAACAGCTGAACTGGATTTTACTATGACTAAATGCTGTTGAAGTAACACGTTGCTTTTCTGCACAATTAAAAGAAAAAGTTAGTTAAAAGAGCACATTCCTGATTTCAGAGGATACAAATGGAATTTTAGATTGCTCTGAAACTTCAACTAGATGGTATCCTCATGACCTTCAGGGGAATAATCATGTCTATCATTTCTTGAAAATTTTCTACTTATACCAGGGTATCTTTGCATAGCTGCTTTTTCAAATTGTGAATTAATGTTGTAGATTAACTAATACAACAGGTCAAGGATGGTGGCTCATGCCTGTAATCCTAGCACTTTGGGAGGCTGAGGTGGGAAGATTGCTTGTGTCCAGAAATTCGAGACCAAATTAGGCAACATAGTAAGACCCGCATTCCTACAAAGAATAAAGTTAGTGAACAAAAAAATTTGTTCATTAAGGTGCTAATGCTCATGAGAACTGATCTATCTAAGCACGTTACAACCTTAGAGCATCTACTTAAAATATCATGTAAACTTTTAATAATTTTGAAAAGTGGGTATCTAAAAGTGGCAGTGGATGCCTGCAGTTCTAGCTACTTGGGAGGCTGAGTTGGGAAGATTGCTTTGGTCCTGGATATTGAGGCTGCAGTGAGCCAAGATACTACCACTGCACTCAGTCTGGGCCTGTCTCAAAAAAAAAACAAAACAAAACAAAACAAAAAAAACAAAAAAAACAAAAAAAAAACTAATACAATGGTACCATTATAATTATTTTAAAAAGTAGTTCCTAAATCACAAAAATTGTTGAAGAAATACATCTAGATCCATGTAATAGACTTTATTATATTGTTAGATATCAAAGATAATCATTGATTGGCAAACAATGTTAATCAGGCTTATTCAAGCAAGTTTTCAGAGCAAGAGTAAAAATCAATATTATATTGTGGGTTAAAAAAAGTGCTTAGGGAAAAACTATAGACGAATATTAGTGATGTCTTCATTATGGAAAAAGCAGAAAGGAACAGAGTGGTCCAAATCTATTTTTGGAATCATTGCATATTAAGGCTAGAAGACATAGTAGAGATCATCTAATTTCATATTTTATAAACAAGAAGAGCATCTTCTTAGATACTTAGAAATTTGTCTAGGTTCACTGAAGTAGTTAATAGTACATTTGAGGTTAGGGTTCTAGTAACACAGCTCTAAGAGTTCTTTCTACCGTATAGTATAGCGATTCCAGTGAAAAGTATCTAACATTTAAACCCAAAGTTGCCTTAAATGATTTCTTTTCTTCTAGATGAAATGTCCTCTCTTTGCAAGAACAGTTCACAAGGTAAAAATATCCTAAGGCATTTCAGCAATTGGTTGAAATCACAAGCTCATTGTAATCATCTTCATAAAGTCTTGGAGTTCTGTGAGGGCTCCTCTGATCAGAAAAAGGGCAAATGAAACATTTATCTTTGAGGGAATTTAGATTTGGCTTCACATGAGAGATCATCAAAGACTAGGAGAATTGAGTTTAGATCAGATTACTGCTAAGTGGGTGAACAACTGATTAGAAAAGTGATTCCCCAAGTCAGCCTTTAGACATCCAAGGACAACACCAGTTATCTAAGCCATTGTAACAGAATTTATCCCAAAAATACTCCCAGAGCAAAATAAAAAAAAATTAAATGTTAATTTTAGAATCACTAGATATTTTATGAAGATAGTAGGATGAGCAGGGGTTGTGTATCCATTTTTTTGATGGGGAGCATTACAAAATCTAAGACTTTGGATGCACAACCAACCATGTGGTTTGGGCTGTTCCTCCAGGGATCTTAAGTTCAGTATCTGAGGGAGGCACATAAAGCCTGATAGCTGATCATTGCTCTAATTTATAAAAATGTTCTGATTAAGGCAGGGCTATAGAGAATTTGTTCATTAAGGTGCTAACACTGATGAGAACCGATTTAGCTAAGCACGTAACAACCTTAGAGCAGCTACTTAAAATATCATGTAACCTTTTAACAATTTGGAAAAGTGGGTAACTAAAAATAGAAAAACAAATAAAAGAGGTCACTAGGAACACTTTGGATGGAAGAATACTCTTCTAACCCAGGGTCTTACGATCTTTTAAGATTCAATTGAAATTCCTACCAAACAATCCATCACGGGGCCAGAGATTACAGCATTAGGATCAACTAACTGTTTGTCACCTCAACAGGGGGCATAACAAGGCAGAAGGCTGGAGGACTGAGCATTTTGGGAACTCCTGTTTTGTTTCTGTCAAACTTAGGCAATTCTACATTAATCAATTATCTCTTTATATTATTTGAGATACTGTTTCTCTGTCATACATCAACCAGTCTTAGAACATGATCCTTTTCATGATTTCCTAAAAATATAAAAATTAAAATGCCCTGACTTACTGATTACACAAAGTCTTTATTGAATAGCAGGATTAATTTAACATCCTTAGTATCGGAAGGCATTTAAGTGGTAGAAACATAATTTACACTGAGCATCAGATATTCATTTTCATAAAAGTAATATGCCCACTCATTTTCTTGTCATTTTCTCTCACCTCTCACGCTCATCCACTCCTTCTCTGCCTCCTCCCTCTCAAAAAAGTTTTTAAAAACCTTATTGTTTTAGGAAAAAAATGCATTCCCTCCATTTTCTGATCCAAAACATTTCATATTTGTACTACCAAAGACTCATTAACGTACTGGGCTAAGCAAGCAATAAGCAATCTCTTCATGTCATCTTTTGTCTCTCCCTAGCAGTCTCTTGAATGAAAAAGGAATGATATAAACATCTACTGTTCCACTAATGTCAATTGCTCCACCTCCTTCAAAAAACAGAGAAGGCTGCATTGAATTTCATTATGAAATATTTTATACAAACAAAACTTTTAGTAATAAGCATCTATTAAAATATGTATTGTAAATATTAGAAACAAAGCAGGACAATAAACCCGTCTCTCAGTCTCAGAAAATGGGACTTCGACAGCACAGTGGCTCTGTAATGAACCTCATGTGAAACTCAGTGGTAATGACCACCACTTTGGGCTGGATTTTTTTCTTTTTTCAGAGCTCTCCCTCCTTTATATGTTCATGGTTTTATCACTTGGGTATACATAGAAGCCTAGACAACATACTGTTTAGTTGATTGGATTTGAACTTTATAAAACCTGCAGCAGAATACATGCATTCTTCTGATTGCATCTTATAAAAATATTTGATATATAACCCACATACCATATAATTCACCCATTTAAAGTGTACAATTCAACGGGTTTTTTTCTTTTGTTTTGTTTTTGAGACGGAGTCTTGCTCTGTCGCCAGGCTGGAGTGCAGTAGCACGATCTTGGCTCACTGCAACTTCTGTCTCCCACGTTCAAGCAACTCCCCTGCGTCAGCCTCCTGAGTAGCTAGGACTACAGGCATGCCCCACCACACTCGGATAATTTTTTGTATTTTGGTAAAGATGGGGTTTCACCATGACCAGGATGGTCTTGATCTCCTGACCTTATGATTAGCCCACCTCGGCCTCCCAAAGTGCTGGGATTACAGGCGTGAGCCACCACACCTGGCCAGTTCAGCAGTTTTAATATAGTCATAGAGCTGTACAACTATCACCAAAATCTAAAAGCAGAACATCTTCAATGCCTCAAAAAGGAATCCTGAACCCATTAACAGTTGTTCCCCACCCTTCCCTATTCCAGCCCTTGGCAACCATCAGTCTATTTTCTGTCTCTATGGATTTGCCTACTTTGGGTATTTCATATAAATGGAATCATAAAATGTGGCCACTTGTGACTGTCCTTCCTCACTTAGCATAGTATTTTCAAGGTTCATTTGTTTTGTAGCATGTCTTGATGCTTCATTTTATAATAAGTAATATTCCTTGTGTAGCTATACTACTGTTTGTTTTTTCATTCATCAGTTGATAGGTATTTGGGACATTTTAACTATTATGGATAACTCTGTTATGACTCACATGAATGGCATTTTATTCACATAAAATGAATAAAATATGTGTTTTCATTTCTCTTGGATAGCATATAACCTAGGTGTAAAATTGGGGGGTCATATGGTAACTCTATGCTTAACTTTGAAGAAGGGCCAAAGTGTCTTCCAAAGTGCCTGTACCATTCTACATTTCCACCAGCAATGTGTGAGGGTTCAGTTTTCTCCACATCCTTGAAAACATTTGTTATCATCTGTCTTTTTGATTATAGCCATCCTAGTTGGTGTGAAGTAGTATCTCAGTACGGTTTTGATTTCCCTAAAGGCTAAGGATGTTGCACTTTTTTCCACGTTTCTTAGCCATTCATATTCTTCTGATTACTTTTTTGAACTCAGTGTTGTTTTTTCAGTTCACCTTTATCAATGCATGTATTTGGAGTTTTTGCATTTCCATTATAGTATTCTATTATGTGAAAATAACATGATTTACTTATTCAATCTGTCGATGGACATTTGGGTGTTTGCTTTGTTTTGCTATTGGAAACAATTCTGCTATGAACATTTTTGATATACCTTTTGGTATACTTTAAATAATCCCCTAACCCCCCCAGTCTTTATCATTCTAATAAATACCTATATAGCAAAATATGCCTTTGTACAACATATCAAGAGGCATAACTGGCCCAACTAGTGGGCCACATGCTAAATATAAACCAGCCACTCAGTACTGCTTGTGCGCATGTGGGTAAGTTATAAATGTATGAGGCCTGTTAAGCAGATGGGACACAATGTATATTTCCTGAATAAAGGGATAGATATATACATATGTATGCCTAAGCATAAGTACAGAAAGTCATATGTAAAAACTGGAAGGTAATCATGTCAGCCCCATACAAGGAAGGCCATTATAAGATCATGTCATTACAGTTTTAAGCCCTAAAAACAAAACAAGATATAGATACAGCTGAAAAAGAGTTGATTAGAACTATACAAATGACCTAAAGGAGGAAACCGTAGAAAAAACACTAAAGAAACTAGGCTCATGCAGACCAAAGGGAAAAAAAGTACTTTAAATCAGTGTATGGGATTAGAAGAAGTTATTTTAAGAGTGGAAGCAAGCTTGTAGATGTTCATCATTACTTCTGGAGAAAGCAAGAGGGAATGAAGCTTCAATTATAGAAGTAGGATTTTAGGTCAAATGTGGTTAAAAATTTCCCACCTCTTGTGTTCTGAGACACAAATATGTAACCAAAGGGATTTGTGGACTCCTACACTAGTATTCTTTCTAAAGGTAGAGAAAATTTCTAAGATGAGTTAAATTTAGCCCTGTTCAGAGGCAGAGAGGTGCACTACATCAATGACATCCAATTCCTTTGACCACTTCTTCCCAGGGAGTCCATGTTGTAAAGGATTCTGCCTGCCAAACAGCATTATTTAAATAATCATTCTCGCTAAAGCTTTTAATAATTGGAGACATATAGAAATTTCTACAGAACATGAGCCAAAGAAAACATGCATCAATATGTTCTACATGTTTTCCAGAGAAAAATTAAAATCAATATACCTGTCTACCAATAGTAGATCTAATAAATCAAAGATGACATATTCACAGAATAGAATACTATACTGCAGAAAGAAGGGACCATCGATCTATCTACCAACATAGGTAAATTCAATTTATGTTGCATAAAATGCAGAAGGATATATTCTGTAGGGTTCTATTTTTGTAAATTTTTATAAATCATAGTCATAAAGCAATGCAATATGTATTACTCACAAGTACATAGATGTATGCTAAAATATAAAAATAAAATGGAAAGATATTAAATTACTGAGAGGAACTGCTTTTAAGAAGATGGGGAAGGGAAAGAAGGTGGAAACAAATGAGAAAGAAAAGGCACTTTATTGGTAGCAATAATGCTTATTTCTCTTGTTAAAAATACATTAATGGATATGAAAAACAATGCTACTTGATAATACACAATTGTTGTCAAGGTTACAGACACACAAGTGCTTGTTTGGGTTTTGTTTGTTTTGGTATTTTTTTTTCAGTTATTTCTGTTTACATAACTATATGATTTTTACAACAATGAGATTATGCTGTACATGTGGTTCTATAATTAGCTGTGAATGGACATTAGATTATTTTAAACTCCTGGCTATTTTTTAAGAAGTTCTTAGGCAAAAAGTTTTCCAATTTTCTCATTAACCCATTGCAACAATGTTTATGACCCCAAAAATTCATGTTGAAATATTAACCCCAAAGGTAATATGAGGAGATGGGCTGGACATGGTGGCTTATGCCTGTAATCCCAGCACTTTGGGAGGCCGAGGTGGGTGGATCATCTGAGGTCAGGAGTTTGAGATCAGCTTGGCCAATATGGTGAAATGCTGACTATACCAAAAAAAACAAAAATTAGCCAGGCATGGTGGCAGGCATCTGTAATCCTAGCTACTCGGGAGGCAGAGGCATGAGAATCACTTGAACCTGGGAGGCAGAGGTTGCAGTGAACCACGATTGTGCCACTGCACTCTAGACTGGGCAACAGAGTGAGACCTCTGGAAAGTGCTTTGGCTTCATGAATGAGATTAGCGCCCTTATGAAAGGGGCACCTGCAAGATGCCTTGTTCCTTCCACCATGTGATGTTACAGTGAGAAGATGGCTGTCTATGAGGAAGTGGTCCTGCACCAGAGACTGAAACTGCTAGCCCTTCGAGCTTGGAATTCCCAAGCTCCAGAACTATAAGAAATAAATTTCTGTTGTTTGTATGCTACCCAGTCCATGGTACTTTGCTATGGCAGCTCTGAACAAACTCAGACATCCATCATTAGCCGTATAACCTTGCTGAACTTAAAAAGCTCCAGCCACAAGCCAAAGAAATGCATTGTGAGTAATTCACACTTTGCATTATGCTTTATGAAACTCTGAAAACTGGGCACTCACCTCAACTGCTCTGCAAGCCCATGACATCTAAGAGCCCACACTAACATCAAGGGGATAGTTGAGAAAGGAGGCTCCCCCACTCTCTCTCCTCGCAGGCCTCCATTTCCACCCTCCAGATGAGAAGGAGGGTAAAGAGAAATAACATACGAAATAACTGGAATCCATGCTCAGGCAACTTGCTGATGCCACCGACCAGTCCATAATGAGGCCCAAGGACTGGGAAGATAACTCCCTTTTTGGTTCTCAGCATCGATACTATCTATAAGCCTTGAAAGTGTTGCAAAGAATGTTATCCCTACCAGCCAGAGCCCAGCACTGGGTCAAATCCTCCACGTTTACACAACCCAGGCCCCCTCCTGGAAATACCTCTGCCAACTAATGATTTACTGACTGTCATTTATATCTGTAAGCCCCCTCCCCTACCTATTTCCGTGCATGCCGCATATGAACTAGCAAGTCAATGAAGCCAAAGACTGTGAGGTCAACTGTCCAGCCAATGGGCAATGACACAGTTTCACCTCAGTTTTTCCTTTAGAGTTGTAAGCCTATAAAAAGGGAAATAAGCTGCTTTTCAGAGAGTTTGGTTAAGGAATGAGCCTGCTGCAATTCCCAGCTGAATAAAAAGCCACTGCCTTTCTCAGTTTGGTGTTGGAGAGGTTTTGTCTGATGCATGTCCTGCTACATAGTGGCCTCTCTTTTTAATCTTTTTTGGCTCCAGAACAGCTTAGGTCTACACACTAAGAAGTAAACTATACCCTCCTAATTGTAGGTCCAGGCCCAGTCTCACTCTTCTCCCTTTAAGAGCAAAAGGAAACAATGACAAAAATGTTGCCTATTTCCAGCTGATCTTCATGTTAAGATTTGCTTTGTTTCAGAATGGCCATCCCACCAGCAAGGATAATTGGCTCCTACTGTCTAGTTTTTCCACCCATACGCCTGGTTCCCAAATTCTTTGAACATGATTGAATGGCAGTTTATGTACTCTATACAAATTCCAGATGTCTTAGCAAAGTTAATGAGAGGCACATGTCTGAAAATGGGGCAGTCTGTGGCACTGGGGAGAGGATGCATAAAGAAAGGATCTTGGAAAGGAAGACAGAGAGGGAAGAAACTCTCAACTACCAAAAGTCTAGACAACATCAAAATCTTTAATCAGTGCCTTAAAAACTCATGTGCCCTAGTGATTGTAACAACAGAAATGAATGAATGCAGATTTTTTAAGAATGTCAGTGAGGAGAACAGCATGCCCTCAAATAAAATGTTTGTATTATCATCCATTTCAACTTAAAAGTTCAGGTAATTTTAGATTTTTGCTTTATGATATATCTAGTTAACAAAAACAAAAAAAGACTATTTTCAAGTAAAAATAACACAAATAAAATTAATAAGATGTGGCATGTTCATCCTGGGATTCCTCATACACTTGGACAGTGTCTATTACCTAGAATGGTACAGCTCTTCTTGGGAAGCACAAAATAAGCAAATAAAGATATCTGCAGGGCTTGTGCCGGATACAGGAAGGAAGAAGGAACCCAGAGACTGAGGTTGAAGGGGAAGATCTGGGTAGATGAAATTGGGAGAGAGGGTAGAAAAAGTGTTAGGAAGAAAGTTGAGGTATTTACTATCAGGTTTCCCATTCTACGTATTTTTTTTTTTTTTTTTTTGAGATGGAGTCTTGCTGTCACCCAGGCTGGAGTGCAGTAGCATGATCTTGTCTCACTGCAACACTGCCTCCCAGGTTCAAGCAATTCTCTGCCTCAGCCTGAGTAGCTGGGATTACAGGTGCATGCCATCACACCTGACTAACTTTTGTGTTTTTAGTAGAGACAGGGTTTTCACCAGATTGGCCAGGCTGGTCTTGAACTCCCAACCCCGTGATCCACCCACCTTGGCCTCCCGAAGCGCTGGGATTACAGGTGTGAGCCACCGCACCCAGCCTCTATTCTACATCTTGAGCGTATCTAGTATAAAGGCTGCTTGGCTTCCCTCTATTGATGGCATGGTCTAGGAAAGATTATGATCAACACGGTGGCTTCTAGCAGATTGTCGAAGCCCTCAACATACTGCCATGGCTCTGCTAGTGGTGGACCACCACCAAACGACAAGCCAGGTGACACTTACAAGGTGCAAGAAGTACAAACGTCTGGTGCAAACCAGAACAGATTTTCAGAAGAAAAATAGGCAATTCAGTTTGGAGCAAGGCTGTTATTTCCATATTAACAACAACACAACAAAATGCTCTTCATGATCACATCTGTCTTACTTCAGATTTGCATGCAACTGATGAAATCAAAAACATAACATGAAAAATTCCATAAACAATATCTATGAAGTGGTCCAAGACCAGAAAATAAGACATTATTTCCTGCTGCATATAACATCAACAGCTTTTTCAAGAAAGTGGAATTTGAGCTGGCTCACACGGAGTAGGCAATACTTAAGTTTGATAAATAAGCAGGATGATAAATGACATTTTAAAAACCATGGAAACTAGGTAATTTGACAGGAACCTGCAGGAGACAATAGTTCAGTTTGATGGGCTTGAACAGTAGATGGGGTAGGGGAAACTAAGAAAAGTTAAGTCAGAGTGTCATTATACAGGGACATGAATGCCAGTCTAAGAATTTTAGCCTCTTCACTGAGTCAGCTGAAGGGGTCTTGATATGTCATGGTAAAGTCTGCACTTCAGAAAAGTTCTTTAGACATCAGTAATATTATTATTATAATGTCCATAAAGCATTCAAATAAATAAGGGAAAAAGCAGTTTTGTATTTATTCTGACAGTTTAAAAGGTTGCTGCCCTTACACATGGACTTTTTAAATATGTTTTCTGTGTCTGTTTTTTGAGACAGAGTCTCACTTTGTCGCCAGGCTGGAGTGCAGTGGCATGATCTCGGCTCACTGCACCCTCCACCTCCCAGGTTCAAGCAATTCTCCTGTCTCAGCCTCCCAAGTACCTGGGATTACAGGCACACATCACCACGTCCAGGTAATTTTTATATTCTTAGTAGAGACAGGGTTTTGCCATGTTGGCCAGGGTGGTCTTGAACTCCTGACCTCAAGTGATCAGTCTGCCTCAGCCTCCTAAAGTGCTAGGATTACAGGTATGAGCCTCTGCATCTGGTCCTAAATCTGTATTTTGTTAATTGTACTTACTATGCTGTCTATGTAACTAAAGAAAATCAGTGAAGACAGTAAATCACTTGAACCTGAAATCAAATGGCAATTTCATCTATACTCATGCACCAGCACTGTTTTTTGGTTCTATTTACCAAGAAGATGAACAACAATAATTTCAGGCAATTAATTCAGATCTTTGGCAAGGCCAAAAGAGTTTTGCTGAATACGAGGAAACAGTTACAACATAAAAGATGAAAAGCATCATTTGCCATGCTGCAGGTTCAGAACTATGTGAGTATGTCTGTGTCATTGAAGCTAGTATTTCAGAAACTGCCCTAACCTCTGGAAATCCATCCACAGTTTCACAGACACTTTAGCAAGCTGGACTCTGATATCAGGTAGTAGTTTCATTAGACCCTTTCACTTTCGAAGGATCCACAGTATAAACTTTCAGAGCCGGTAACGTAATCCTTCTCATCAAATATTTGGGCGACAGGTGGAAAATTGTTCTGCCAGCTGAAGACGACAAAATCCATTCCTTCTGGCAATTTTCTGCAATGAAAACTCCAGAAATGAATGTGCAATAACTTGTGGAAATAAATTTCAAATATTATCACACAAAAGCAGTGTATTCAAAATCTCCAACTGTAAACTAACTCCTGCTTATCTGAATTTTAAAATGTTGATTTCTCTTTATGTTTGAATTGCTGCTAAGGAACAAGAAAATATTTTCAGGCATAAAAAGCCAGAGAAATGCTAAACTCAAACAACGTAAAGCAATGTTGAAAGCAATACTTGGTTAGTAGCATTTCTTGGGTCAGGATAGAAAGACGAAAAGGCCATTTTCTACAGTTAACTAATTTCTAGCAATTGTGAGATCATCTGCTTTGACTGGAAGGCTGTACACAAGCCAGCCTAGAAATGTGTTGGGCTTTGACTCTTCCTAGTTGGTTGCAGCAACTTCCATCTGCTCTCCCATGCAGGGATAGATCAGTTGGCCTTCCTGATAATGGTTCTTTTAAAGGTTTCTCTCAAAAGTCCTCATGTGCTAGCTCCCTAGCTGTGGAAGAGTCTGGCAGACGCGTATGTGATGGCATGGGAGGCTGACAGGGTTTGCAGCAAGTTAATGTGGGAGAGAAGGTTGCATACTAGGAATCTGGGTCTGTAGTGTTACACATGAACTGCTCAACTATGCTTTCCTGTGAAGGGATTCTGCATGGCAAGTGTTCACGTGGCTTCAGAGATGCAAAATGGACTCAGCTGAGGGAAATGCCAGAAAGATGGAGTCTGCTCTTACAATGCCACTTTGAACAATTTCATTAAATCTTTCATTTGAGGATTTTTCCATCCTTTCTGTCAATGTTTTTTTTTTTTTTTTTTTTTTTTTTTTTTTTTTTTTTTTTTAATTTTTTTTTTTTAATAATAAAAAAAAATTAAGAAAAATTTTGTTAGATTTATTTAAATAAAAAAAGGTGTG
>CAUYLG010067474.1:0-22247 GCA_963573385.1 Cacajao melanocephalus
AAGTGACCACATAATTGGAAGTAAATCACTCCTCAGCAATTGCATAGCATTTCACAGGTTTAAATAAAATATTGGTTGGCTGCTTGTTTGTTATTTTCATCCCTTATTCCTTCCTGTCTCCATTGTTAAGCACAATTATTAGCATAAAAGAGGTTTTTAATACCCGTTTTTAGACTGCATTCTAGCCTGGGCAATAGAACAAGAATCCCGTTCTCTCTCCCTCTTTCTCTTCCTCTTTCTTTCTCTCTTACATTCTTTTTTCTTTCTTTCTTTCTTTCACTCCTTCTTTCTTTCTTCTTTTCTCTCTTTTTCTTTCTTTCAAAAAATTTAAAAAATAAAAAATTAAAATTAAAAAAAAAAGAAATTAAGATTGCTGGAGTTTGATGGGGTTTGGCTGGAAGAGCTAAAATCGGGCTGAGAGAGTTCAGAGGTTGCTTGGCAGCAATAGGGGCAGCAGAGAGTTGTTGCAAAGGGAAGCTATGGTGGAGTAGGGGAAGAGAGAATGGCTGCTCTATCACCAACTCAAGGCTGCAGCCACGAGCCAGCAACTAAGGAAGATGCAGGTTCAGCCAGCCTTGAAAATGGAATAGGTAGCCATGCAGAAGCAAGGATGACAGAAGAATCAAAGATAGCAAATGGAAGCCTTTAAGATGGTGCTGTCCAATATAAATAGAATGCAAGCTACAAATACATGCCATACATATGCTTACATTTTCTAGTAGCCACTTACAAAAAAGTAAAAAGAAACAGGTGAAATTAATTTTATCAATAGGCTGAGCACGGTGGCTTACGCCTGTAATCCCAGCACTTTGGGAGGCTGAGGTGGGCGGATCACCTGAGGTTAGGAGTTTGAAACCAGCTTGGCCAACCTGGTAAAACCCCATCTCTACTAAAAATACAAAAAAAATTAGCTGGGTGTGGTGGCAGGTGGCTGTAATCTCAGCTACTTGGGAGGTGGAGACAGTGAGAATCGCTTGAACCTGGGAGGTGGAGGTTGCAGTGAGCTAAGACCTCGCCACTGCACTCCAGCCTGGGCGACAGGGCAAAACTCTGTCTCAGAAGAAAAAAAAATCGTCAATATACTTTATTCAACTCAACATTCAAAACACAATTTCAACATGTATCAACATAGAAAATTATTAGTGAGATACTCTATCTCTTTTTCATAGAACAGCTTGAAAATCTACAGTGTACTTTACACTTATAGCACCTCTGACATGGAGCTGGCCACATTTCAGGTGCTCAATAGCCACAGGTGGATAGCACTACCATACTGGACACAGCAGCTCTAGGATAATGCTGGAAAACAGACAGTGATGCAAAGGGGCCAGAAATGGTAGAAGGAAATTAATCAGAGAGGGAGGCTGGAGGCTGGAGGCACAGACAGCCTTGACCGGCAGTTGTAACTTTTTGACAAAGTGACAGCTTGAAGCTTCGTTTCCTAACCTGGACTTTGCCTTTCATAATTTATTATAATATAACTCTTTAAAGAGTGTGGGTAGGGAGTATAGACTATCTGAGCTGGAAGGTGTCTTGGAGACTTTAAACTGAATGACAGGAATTGCAATTTGTTTTCTACTCCTGAACCTACCAGGATCAGTTGGTTGAGGCTGCCCAAACCACTGGGTTGAGAAGGATTCTGATGTTTTATCTTGACTCAGTAGGGCAGAGCACAATGATTGTGTTCCAGGATGACACATATTTCCCATCATCCCTAATATAGTACAAAGGTCTTTAGGTTCTGGAGGCCTACTGGACTCTGTGAATTATTACCGAGCTCAGTTTCTTTATTTGTAAAATAGGAATAATTGTTAGTGATTTTCAAGATTTCTGTGGACATCAAATGATATATGTTAAGCGTCTGACACATAGTTATGAATGCTAATTTCCTTCTCATTTTTCAATTTACTATTTAATCAATATTAGTTGAGGAAGCAGTTTGTGTTCAGTATGATACTATATTGTCTGGGAGAATAATACATGAAACACTGTCCTTACGTGTCAGGATCCAGGTTAAAAAAATTATCATATATTAAATAGTGAGCAACCTGATGTGGTATACATTGTAGTGTCTTATTGCAGTTCAAAATATATGTCATTTATAAATACATTCTTCACAATATAAATATTTTCTGTTAAAAGAAATGAAAGTCAGGGAAGGCTCTGTGAAGGATATAGATCTTTAGTCAAACAGATACATAATGATATTGACAAGAAATAAACCATTTTAAAGGACACGGACTTAGGACTCTCAAATTAATTCCCAAAGTACACCCTTAAGCTTATCAATTCAAGCCCTACGAATTGATAACCACATTTTTTATTTGTGGCTTACGTTAATGAGTTAGTGGAATTAATACTATATTTTTACATAATTAGTTCTGGACATCATTATGTCTCATTTATTAAAGTTGTCAACTTCTGAAAGTCGAAGCAGAAACTTTTTATTGTGTCCTAAAATTATGGATGCTTTGCCAGGCCTGAATAATGGTTCCAATGCAAATTGTCTCCTCTGATAATCTCTTCTCATTGAGATTTCTTGGAAGGCAAAAGATTGTACTACAGCTGCAGTTTAATCCATTCACATTTCACCTGCTTCAATTCCTTCACCTTTAATTCCAAATCATTTTACTTCCTGCAGCCAAAATGAGTCTTTGAACTTTGCAGTCTTTAATCAGGAGATTCATTATTCCAGAAACATGCCTAGGTTTATGATTAAAATAAGTCAGGCTCCATACTTTTCATTTTCTCTGTAAGAACCCAGCAGCAGGCAGTAAAGAATCTGTCAAAGGTTTGCTTCTTTTAAGAAGTATGGAAGCCAGCCACTTCAAGTCCTGAAGCTTTTAGAAGCATTCTAGACTTAATGAGTTTATGCATTAAACTTTTTAAGTGTGAAGGATTCTAGGCAAACTTTGGAATCCTCCTGTTCTAATGGCTCCTCTCCCTAGTTTAGCAGCTTTCAATTTTTAAAATTTGTTTCCATGTTACCGTGGGACCCAGAGGGACACATGCACAAAATAACTGAAAGTAGAGTTTCATAATCTAACACCTTCATTCATTTCATGGGATATACTTGATATTTTTTCTACTCCTTTATCTTATAATGGGTTTGTTTAAAAAATGAAACCAGTTTCACAAAATTCTATAGGGTTATGGCTCGCAACCTGAAAATGCTTCACTGTAAGAACCCATACGGCCCCTTCCAGGCTTCATGGTTGTTAGAACATTGAATCTTTGTGCTCAGCAGGAGAAACATCTGTCTAAAATTGAAACTAACCACTAGTTGGCAGCAAAGGAGTATCATAGCTTCCAGCCACAAAAGTAGGGATTTGGACCGGGCATTAGCAAGAAGAGGCAAGGTAGACATGTCTGATTCAAAGTCTTAAACCTTTGGTGGTACTACAGATTTTAGCTCTGCAAAGGTCAAGAAGAACCCCCATAGATGATACCTGCTTCAGATCATGCCATGCGACATATCATTAGGCTTTTAAAAAACTTTTATTTCCTAAGTCAGCTGATTTTCATAACTTACTGCCAAGGGGGAGAAAGCACCTAACAAAACAGTGAATATAATGTGATAATGTTGTGTGGAAAATAAATACATAGGCAAAGAAAAGCCTGTGGGTGTGTGTGCTTGTGTGTGTGTATGATACATATGTATTTTTTCTATTTTAATGAGAAACAATTATTAAAACTCCAGATATGTACATGTTACTCTAACTTGATAAGCTAGTTCTACGCTCTTAGTGCTATGTGACATTCTGTGGGGAACAAAGGGAGGCCTCAATTGTCCAAATGGCGCTCCTCCTCTGTCTTTAACAGAGATGCAAGAAGGTATAATGAAAAGAAGAACTAAGTTCTATTCCTGGTTCGAAATCTAATCAGTTGTGAAGTGTTTAATATGTGGGCTCAGCAAACCCCTGATCTTGGTTATGAATGGTGGCAGGTCGGTTCTTTCCTATCCAATCCCTTCATGGTCATCAGCAGAAACGCTGTACAGGCTTTCCAGGGAAAACGCAGGGTCTTCCAGGGCTGGGCATTTTATTTTTAGTCATGAACTTAGGTAAAACTTAGTGGCACATGTGGAGTCAAATCTGAAACTCTGCCTAATTCTCCCCTTGTAATACCCATGAATTGAATAGCTTATGCATGATTTATGAGTATGGAGTATCAGGTCTGTACAACCGGCTCAAATCACTGATCTTTCACTTTTGCTTACTTTAGTGTTAGACTCTGGGAAGGCTGTGCAGTAGGACCACTCACTTCAAACCGTCAAAGAGTTTGACGAGGTTATTACAATCCAAAAACTTGGCTTAGCTGAATCTTAACAAAGCAAATCTACTTTGCCCTATGGTTTTCACATGCAACCTCTTATAACATTAACTTCTGATGACTGGCACAGTGAGCAGCTACTAATATATTCTTGCCGAGTCACTGTCTATTTAGGGAATCTTTAACACAGCTGTTTGACACAAAACAAGTTAATGCCTCTGTTAAAGCCATTAGGCTGGGACGCAACAGTGTCTATCAAGGGAATCCTTCAGGCCACACTGTTGATGTAATGTGCCATATTGGTTCCTTGGGTATAGTTAGGGTTTATAATGCCAGTTTGTATACAGGAATCACATAACATGCTGATCTATGTGAGGAGAGCGATGACAGGTACTGATGAATCCCAGGAGCTTTGCTGAGTGCAAGTAGTCAATGCTTGACCAAGATACGCTTTAGGAAAGTGGCGATGTGTGAAACAGAAATGATCTACACCTTCTCCCAGGCTGCCTTATGACAGCAGGAGTGTTTGATCTCTCAGCCCCGTGTTCCTTTGGTGCTGCACATCTGCATATGCGCGTGATTCCTCTTCCTGTGTGTGTGCTGACAACTTCAATAGTCTTAGGGCTCAGAAAAGGATACTGCTAAGTGAACGCCTCAGCAGCAGCCTCAGAAACAAAAGTTTCTCTCTGACCTTCTCCTGCCTGCCTTCCAGTCTCCGGTCCCTTGTGCTGCCCTGGGACCAGCCCCAGAAACTAGAATCTTTTCCCAAGCTGGGTCAGAGAAACCAGAACCCACTTTCCCCAAAGCCAGCCATAAAAGAGAAAAATACTACTTTAACTTTCCTCCTGCCTTTCTGTGTTAAAAAAAATGGCCATAAAGAAGTTATGTGCTGGGCGCAGTGGCTCACATCTATAACTCAGCACTTTGGGAGGCCTAGGCAGGTGGATCACAAGGTCAAGAGATCGAGACCATCCTGGCCAACATGATGGAACCCCATCTCTACTGAAAATACAAAAATTAGCTGGGCATGGTGGTGTGTGCCTATAGTCCCAGCTACTTGGGAGGCTGAGGCAGGAGATTCGCTGGAACTCGGTAGGCAGAGGTTGCAGTGAGCTGAGATGGTGCCACTGCACTCCAGCCTGGCAACAGACTAAGACTCTGTCTCAGAAAAAAAAAAAAAAAAGAAAGAAAGAAAAAGAAAAAAAAGAAATTATGTGGCCTACCTTGTTTAACTGAAGGTCATCAGACCTCTTTATTCCAGAGAGGATCCTGCCCCACACCCAGAAGAAAGGATTGCCCAAAGGCCAAGAAAAACATAGACAGACAGGACTTGCTGGGTTCCCCACCCAGTCTATTGCTAATAATAATAATACTGAAGCATTTATACCCTTTATATATTTTTTAATTTATATATTATACCCTTTTAAATTTACATAATATACCTTTTGAAATATATATATATTATATCCTTTTTGTCAAAGCATATTTCAACACAGCTGTCCATACTTGGTTGAAACTAAGCATAAAAACGGACGGTTTTGGCCAGGTGTGGTAGCTCATGCCTGTAATCTCAGCACTTTGGGAAACTGAGGCAGGGGGATCACGAGATTGGGGATCACGAGGTTCGAGACCAGCCTGACCAACATGGTGAAACCCCGTCTCTACTAAAAATACGAAAACTAGCTGGACGTAGTGGCACACACCTGTAATCCCAGCTACTGAGGAGGCTGAGGCAGGAGAATCACTTGAACCTGGAAGGTGGAGGTTGCAGCAGTGAGCCGGGATTGCGCCACTGCACTCCAGCCTGGGCAACAGAGCGAGGCCCCATCTCAAAAAAAAAAAAATAGGACAGTTTCCCTTGTATCACTGGATCTTCATTCTGAAGGCTCCAGTTTCACATAAAACTAGGATTAAATACATTTGTAGGTCTTTTCTCCCATTATTCTGCCTTTTGTGAATTGATTTCTCCACGAACCTTCTGACGGCAAAGAGGAAGTTTTTCAGTGACCCCTGTGATGGCAATGGGCTTCAAACATTTACAGCAGTTCCTGGAAGCGTGTCTTGCATAGCCTCAAACACCCTTTAGGAAACTGCTGATATTTCTCCTGATCCTCTGTGCGAGGCCCTTCTCTAGAGAGGACTTCTGAACTCTGCATTGTGTCCTCTTGGCAGTGCCCACTGGCAGGCTCCCTGTCTGCCGTGTATGATACCTTTGCTGCTTTTATTAATACTTAACCACATATTAATTTATTTACCTTCTTACCTTTGGATGTTTATAGCAAAAATACACTTAATACAATCATATGGTATTAATTAGAAGGCAAATGTTACCACCAGAGAAATATGTTATGGCAGGAATGTAAAGCCACAAGGATGACTTACTTCCTTTTGCAAGAATCTCTAATCTTTTTTCTTTTGAATCTCTTTAGGATCTATTGCTTCAAGGTTCTATATAAAAGAACCTCTAACAGGTATTGAGGTTCTTTTGCCTCTGCAAATGCACAAATAGACATACATGGCAAATGTTGCCTACAATTTCAGGGGCTTCTTGGACTTTTTGAAGTCTCAGCGTTTATCAGTAGATATCCATGAGACCCATGCTGAGACCCTTGTTTAAGACTTTCTTTGACTTACAGGATCTTAGCTGAGATAAGAAGGAGTTTTGTCACTCGGAGTATGTGCCCCATGAGGAACATTCCTTAGGACAAAGAGTTACTGGTCCCAAGGAGGGTAGAACTTTCGTGCTACAGAATGTATTCAGTGACCCAGACCCAGAGGCAAAACAAATATCTTTCTTTGAACAAATACTTTAGTATGGCCTCTGATGAGTAATTTGCTGAATTGAGGCAGTGGTGCTTTACTTTTGAACCACAATAGGGGGGATGAATGACTATAAAGAGCTGAGTACTTACAGAATATTGTGAACTTTCTTCTTCTCCCTTAATACACAGCAAATCCAGCCTTTGCCTCCTTCATGATTACTGATTTCCTTAAAGATGCTTTAATTTCATATCCTTCAAAATGCACCATTTTAAGGTGAAGATAAGAGAAAAGCCTTTCTTAGGTGGAAGAAAGAGAAACTCTCATTTCATGTTCTCTCCCAGATCCCTTTTACACATTGTAAAGCAGAGGATAGAGTAAGAAGTATTGAGATAGTTGAAAGATCAGGGGCTTGAATGAATTAGGTTTCTCTCTCTCTATCTCTCTCTCTCTATTTGCATGTGTGTGTGTAGAGATGGGGGTCTCGCTCTGTCATCCAGGTTGGAGAGTAGTGGTGCGATCATAGCTCACTGCAGCCTCAAACTCCTGGGCTCAGGGGTCTTCCCACCTGAGCCTTCTGAGTAGCTGAGACTACAGGTATGCGCTGTTATCCTGGCTAATTTAAGAAATAATTTTGACTAGGCAGGGTGGCTCACACCTGTAACTCCAGCACTTTTGGGTGGGCCGAGGCAGGAAGATTGCTTGGGCCCAGGAGTTTAAGACCAGTCTAGGCAATACAGTGAGGCCCTGTCTCAAAATAATAATAATAATAAAATAAAATGAAAAAAAATTTTTTAAAGAGATAGGGTCTCTCTATGGTGCCCAGGCTGGTCTTGAACTCCTGGGCTCAAGCAAACCTCCCACCTCAGACTCCCAGTAGCTCCCTTGTGCCCGGTCAGAATTAGCTTTAAAACCCAACCTCACCATGTACTAGCTATGTGACTTTGGTCAATGTCATAAAACCTCTCTAAATCTCCATTTCCTGATACAATAGTTGGGAGGTAATGAAATAATATATGTGGACAAGTACATAATTAGTTTTAAATACATAATGACTTCTCAGTCTTTCTATTCTTTCATATTTTTCCCCTTCAAAGGCTTAAGGCAATTCACAGATGTCAGGGGGGAAAATTAATTAATTCATTTGTTTATTTGTTCATCCATTCATTCATTTGTTCACTCAATTCTATCAACAGGTTTTGAATACTTAGACTGCATGAGGAGGTGGCCCTGCTCTCAAAGGAATTACAGCTTGATAACATATTCATAAAAAAAACTAACCCTAGTAGGATGTGACACTTTCTTGAAGTTCCTTGAGTTGGACCTGATAACCAACCACTTTCTCTTTTGGGAGGTCCTTGCTACATTTTGTAGCTAGGGTATAAGAAAAAAAGAAGAGAACTTTAAAATTGTATCTCAGTACTCTCACATAGAATGTGTAAAGGCATTTAGAAATCTGTAGTGTCCAGATTGAAAGGCTTGAGGTAAGAGGATGGCCACATCATGCTAAGTATTCCCTTCAATCTGACTGAAACGATCAGCCGATCAATAAAAAGCCCAAATTATTGGTTTAGCTTATTAACTTGTGGACCTAAATAACTGCTAAGTTGAGTTTGCATTATTTAGTCTTAAAGGCTACTTAACATCTTAAAAATGCAAACCTATGGTAAGAGCCATTAATGAAAACAGTAACCATTAATGACTCCCGTTCTCAAAGTTTCAGTCTAAAAAGACATTTCTTTTGTTCCAGTGGCTCCCTAGTAAGCATTTAGATACAAGTGGAAGAATATTACTTTAAACCCTAGGAGTTCCTTTTAGTCTATGTTAGTTTCTTTAGCCATTTCACTTCAAAGAAATTACATATGTTCCAGGGAGAACAGAGTACAGTACATTATTTTCAAAGACTTTAGTTGCCATTATATATATTTTCTTCTTTTTTAAACAAGACTCATGAGTAACATTTTTCTATTTTTAAATGTTAATAAGCTCGATTCATATTGCTTGCATTGGAAATGAGAAAATTGTAAAAAAAATTCTAAAGAATTGCCCCAGAGAACATGACTTTTAAGATGTCATTGGAAATTAATAAAGACAGTTTGATTTTTAATTGTGTTAATGCAAAAATATCTACAAAACACCCCAAAAACAAAAGAAAGAAAAGCCCTCTAGATTTTTGAATTCAGAGGCTCTCAGAGACATTGGAAATGTTGAACAGAGCTTCATTAATTTTACTGGAAATTTCTGAAAACAGAGTGCAAGAATCAACATTTTTCCCCCTAAAATATCCACCTTTTTAAAGGGGAAGCTTCTAATGTCAGGGAAATCTATGCAACTGGAGCCATGATATGGCTATCACAGATAACCAATGTCTTTTGTCATTGAATTTAGTAAGGAGGTAATAAGCGAGAATATTAGATATTTAAGAATTTTACCATTTTTTAAGCTCTAGGAAAACACATCTTACCTGTTCCCATTTCAACCCTTCCTCCCCCCACCACTAAACTATGGTGTTTCTTTTTCTTCTATGGCTGTCGGTTAGGCGGAAGTCTCCGAATTTACTTATCAGAATTCTTTTCTCACTAATGCTTGATAGAGTTTTTGTTAAGTTCCTTCCCAGGACTTCTTTTCCCCCTCAGACAATAGAATGCTTTGCAATCTAGGAAAACAAATCATTTTTGTTGAGAAAAGGACAGAACTTCTATACTTGGCAAGAGGAGGCAATTTAAAATTCTAAAAAGATTTTTTTCCTGATGAGGCCAATTTGAAAAAAGGACATTTGTACTCAGAGCAAACAGTTGACATTGCCAGTAAACATGATAGATCTCTTCTGCTGTTCTTGCTGCTACTGCTGCTGCTGTTTGAACAAAAGCTATTCTGGTCACTATCTATCTCCCCTGTTTAACAAAAAATATCCAATATGTACGTAGTAAGATCTGAAGTGCCAAGCGAGAAAAAGTAATTTTGCTCCCATGGGGAGGCTGGCTGATTCATAGTAATTTTAACCAAAATTATTCCTATGAAGTTAAAAGATTTTTATAAGTATATATAATATTCAAACAAAAATACCAAAGTCGGCAAAGTGTGTAGCTTCTTTTTTCCAATTGAATTGCAATTGCCCCCTATTAATCACCCCGAAACCTGTCATGACGTAAGTTCAAATCACCTTTCCAGCTTTAGCATGTTTCACTATTCATCCTCCACTCATACTTGTGTGCTTTCTCCAAACAGGAAAACTACACAGACAATGAGGCAAGATTTTTTGGTTCTGTCCCTTTCCATCTTTTTCTCAGCTCATATCATCTCCTGCCAAAACTCTGCCAATTCTTTAAGATCTAACTCATGTGGCATGCTAAAATAGAAACAATAGGACATGCCAGATTTAACACTTTCTTTTTCTCTAGAGGGCCGGGGAGGTCACTGGCTGGCTCAGTGATACTGGGACTCTTCTTTGTGCCTATGGCTGAGTGCTCTAAGATGGACACTGGTTTCCAACAGGGCCAATCTGATTCCTTCAGTGAGATATTGGAACTTGACTAGAGATCCAGGTCTTTCCGGGAACACAGTCATCTTAGTGACTAATAATTGGCTAATAAGATTTCCTTTTCTATTGTAACATTATTTTAAAATGTGTCTTATTTTTCCTACCTGACTCTAAATTTTCTGTGAGAGGGACACTGTCTTGCTTAGTATTTAAAATTCATTTAAAATTTCTTTTTTTTTCTTTTTTGAGACGGAGTCTCGCTCTGTCACCCAGGCTGCAGTGCAGTGGCATGATCTTGGCTCACTGCAATCTCCACCTGCCAGGTTCGAGGATTCTTCTGCCTCAGCCTCCCGAGTAGCTGGTGAGGGTCTGTGTTAAAGAAGCTTCTCTTCCTGGGTCCACGTGGGGCGTGGTTTCAAAGGCAGGAATTTCCTGGCTACACGCCTCCATCCGGGAACCAGAGGGGTTTCAAACGTAAAGTTCTTTGTCTGGGTTTCCCCGCAGGCGGGATAGGTATGGAAAGCCAGGTGGGGCTCCTTTGTCCCAAAAATCCCACGGAAAGCTCTGGGAGGGGGCGGCTCTGTAACGCAGGGCTGTGAACCAAGTAGCCAATCCGGTATCAGAGTCAAAGATCAATCACTCCAGAGGAAGTTTGAAAGAACTCCTCTCATTGGATGAGAACATGAATGGGGAGGGAATAACTCAAGGGTTAAAACTTCAGGTTTACTCAATCTGTCTCTCTCTCTCTCTGTCTCTCTCTCTCTCATAAATCTCTCTTCCTCAAAACTCTTTCGGTCTGTGATATTTCTTCCAATGGCAAACTTGCCACGCTCCTGGGGCCCCTTTCCCCATTCTTCCGGGATAGACAAGCCAAGAACCTCTTCCAAACTGGGAGCTGAGTACTCTCCCCTGGTCACACTGGGACTACAGGTGTGTGCCACCACGTCTGGCTAATTTTTTGTATTTTTAGTAGAGATGGGGTTTCACCACGTTAGCCAGGATGGTCTTGATCTCCTGACCTTGTGATCTGCCCGCCTCAGCCTCCCAAAGTGCTGGGATTACAGGTGTGAGCCACTGCGCCCGGCTAAAATTTCTTTATGATACCTGGCATAGGGCTCTGCATGGGTAGAAGGCTGGTTTCATCCCTTTCCTGGAATCCTCCGTCATCAGTACATCCAAAGCATTTCTTGTTGAACTGGTGCACTGAGCACAATCACCAAATGTGTGAGGCACAGAAGGGATGGAACAGGGGATTTCATGGAAATAGTGGGTGTCTGTGGGCAGTCACTAGCCATGGAATTGAAACTCAGGTTAACGTAAGTAAAAATATTTTACCCCAAAATATATTGTTTGATATATTTTTGAGATGGCTGTTCAGAGAACCAGCAACCAGAAGTAGCCCTACAAAGCCGTCTTTTGTCGGGGAGATTTGCATTTGTAGAGAATCTACATTGAAGCACTCAGGCCATCGCATGTCCAGATTTAGGACAGATTAACTGAGAGTCAGAGACCCTCAAAGCTCTGAAAGAATCATTGACCGTCTGTTTCCTCTGAGGACTGCTATCTGTGGGATTTCATTTACATAACAAGGCCACTTTTTGCTAGCCAAGCTTTCTCTTCTTGTCTTATAACCTGTTTTGCCATTGTAACCTGTCTTGCTATGATCTAAGCCCCCATTCTTTCTGTAACTTCAAGATGGTATACACACTTCTATACCCCATTGGGCATGGGGTAATCACTATGTTACTCTCTCCTGTGTGCATGTTAATACATTTGTGTGCCTTTTCTTCAGTTCATCTGCCTTTTTGTGAGTTGATTTTTTAGTGAACCTTTAAAGGGTAAAGGGGAAGTTTTCCCTTGGCCCCTACAAGGTCAATTCTCATCAGCTTTCTCAAGGGCAGCTAACATCCAGCTCTCTCTACAAACCAAACTTGCCATCTTCCCACTGTGAACCCAGAACATCTGAGACAGGTCTGTTAATTTAGAAAGTTTATTTTGGCAAGGTTGAGCACATGTGCCCATGACACAGCCTCAGGAGGTCCTGACGACGTGTGCCCCAAATGGTCAGAGCACACTTTGATTTTATGTTCTAGGGAGACACGAGACATCAGTCAACATTCGCAAGAAGAACATTGGTTCGGTCTGGAAAGGCGGGACAACTGGAAGCAAAGGTGGGAAGATTGGAAGCAGAGAGGGGGGCTTGCAGGTCATAGGTAGATAAGAGACAAATGGTTGCATTGTTTTGAGTTTCTGATTAGCCTCTCCAAAGGAGGCATATGCATTTATCTCAGTGATCACAGGGGTGACTTTTAATAGCATGGAAGGCAGGCTGGCCCTAAATAGTTCCCAGCCTGACTTTTCCCTTTAGCTTAGTGATTTGGGTGCCCCAAGATTTATTTTCCTTTCACACCACCAACACTTTAACACCACCAACACTTTCACAACACCAACAGCGTCCAAACACTGGCAAGTTTTTATTTAATGGGAGTTATGTATAATATGCCCAAATCAGTTATTTCTAACCCTGACTTAAAAAAAAAAAAAACAATTTAAATTGGCTTCAGGGGAGCCTGGACTCCATTTAACATTTAGAATTATTAAATACAGCCCAATAATGATCTTACTGCACCCCAGCTGTTTCCAAAAAATCATTGTCATTTCATGCAGAATGATGGTTACCCAGTGCACCATTTGTTTAGGCCAAGCGGTCTCATTTTAATGGGGAGCCATTATATTTGCCTTCAGGGAAGGTTTTTATTTTATTTACACATGCTACTATGAGAAAAATGAGGTTGTGTGGGTTAAGGGTGATTAATGATGGCATTTCCAGGACTCAGGGATCTTCAGGGAGTTCTGCAGAGGAGTCCAATGTCCCCTCAAGGTTGTTTGTTGACTAAACAACAACCCTGGCTTTCACCAGTTCTTGGATTTTTTTACTGTTGTTTGTTTGCTTGCTTGCTCTGGGAGTAGGTATTCTCGTTATTAGCGCTTCGTTTTCCACCTTTGTTTTAAACAGGCTTTCTAGAGAATGGAAAATGCTGGACAGGAGATTCTGAGGCAGTGAGTTCACAACTGCACGTTCCACTGTCACCACTGAGGCTAAAGGTGGCAGTGACATGGCACCTGTTTCCAGCTCTTCCCTGCCTTCTATTGTCCTTTCAATTATCTTCAAAGAAATTTGTCATTGGGAGGTTGACGACCCTCCCACATCTTCTTGTTATTTAGAAAACTAAAAGGTGTTCTAATATCAGTTGAAATGATCATTTGTTCTCCTATAAATACATTTTAAGAAATGATTTTGATTAATATAGACTAACCTGGTTATTCTGCCCCGATTCATATTGGGATTTTATTTTCTAGTTTGGATATTTACAATAATCACAGTAGTGATGAGGTAGGCCAAGGCATTAAAAGAGAGGAAAGCAGTGCAATAGAGTGTATGAAATAGAAAGGAGGACAGAAGGGAGAGCACTAAGAGGGGAGCAGTGGAAAGTCTGAGTCTGCACCCACAAATAGCACGAGGTCAAGGCCTATGGCACAGGGATTCCGAGTTAGACTCTTGAGTCAGCTGGGAGGGAACCAGAGTTGTTGGTAAAGGAGGTAGTCAGATATCCAGGCAGACACGTGGGCTGGGTTGAGATCGGATGGGGTCACCCTGATACAGGAGCTCGAAAGAAATTATGTAGGCAGATAGTGAGGGTAAGAGAGTCCTTGGCAGAGCTTCCCTTTTAATAAAAAGCAGCTCCTAAATTATTTCTTTTCTAACAAAGAGCAGCCTGATACATTGAGCTGCAGACATAGAAAAGCAAGCTGGAAGCTTGCACAGGTGAATGCCGGCAGCTGTGCCCGTAGAAAAGGGCCACCTGGAAGCCAGGCATGTTTAACATGGAAACTGCCCCTTCCCTTTTCTTTGTCAGTGTGTGTATAGTAAGGAACAGACAACGTGGCACAGCCAGGTAGAGAACCAGTCTACATAATAAAAGATTAGGGTGGAGGTGGCCAGATTCTCGTGCGCTATGCAAATGACACACCTGGTCCAATCCACCTTTTGTCCCCTGATTCCTCTTGTCCCCTACGTAAATCAGACACTGACTCCTCAAGCTAGTCTATAAAACCCTGTGCATTCACAGGACTAGCAACTCATTTTTCTCTGGGACTCCTCTCTGCAGCAGAGAGGGCTCTTCTGTTTCTTTTGCCTATGAAGCTTCTGCTCTTAACCTCACTCCAGCGTATCCGTATACTAGCTTTCCATGGCCATGGGACAATAAACCTTATTACTCCAGACAACAACACTGCTTCAACATCATAGAGAGGAAACTGGGATGTAAATCCAGAGAGAGGGCTGGGCACAGTGGCTCACACCTGTAATCCCAGCACTTTGGGGGGCCAAGGTGGGTAGATCACCTGAGGTCAGGAGTTCGAGACCAGCCTGGTCAACATAGTAAAACCTCATCTCTATTAAAAATACAAAAATTATCCGGGCATGGTGGCAGGGGTCTGTAATCCCAGCTACTCAGGAGGCTGAGGCAGGAGGATCGCTTGAACCTGGGAGGCAGAGGTTGCAGTGAGCCAAGATTGCACCACTGCGCTCCAGCCTGGGCAACAGAGCGAGAAATCCTGAGAGAAGCCTCAGATCCATAGGCCACACCTTGAGGAGGAAAGCGGAAGGACGCAAATAACTTAGCCAATGGGGTCAAACTACCTCAGACCCAGGGCCTTTATCCCAGCAGGGACAGAGGGAAACTTGTGATTTTAAAGCTTCAAAGAGCAAGCCGCTGGTGGAGACAGGCAGATCAGTAGTGTGAGAAGGCACAACTGCAATTCCATAGAAACAACAGCCTGGTTTGCCCAGAGACAGGCAGAGTCTCTGGCAAACAGGCAAATGTCTGTTAGTGATGAATTGAAATATTAGTTAAATATTGCCTTGTGCTAGGCAATACTGTCTCAATTTTGCCTCTTGGTGTACCTGTCTCTCCAGACACCGTTACTAAATTGAACTGGGGTCTGCTCACTCACCAGGCACAGTAAAGTCACACAGGCTGCACCAAGATTTTGCAGTGGGAGAAAGGAGGGCATTTATTTGCAGGGTGCCAAGCAAGGAAAATCAGGCAGCTCATGCTAAAGTCTGGACCTCCCTGATGGCTGGCGAGCAATGGTTTTCATAGTCAGGAATAAATTTTAGGAAAGCAGAAGTTACAGGCAAAATCATAAATCAATACATGGAGATGATACATCGGTTTGGCCTAAAAGGTGGAATATCTTGAAAAAAGGTGGGATGTCTTGAAGAAAGGAGGGGGGATTCCAGGACATAGGTGGATTCAAAGACTTTCTGATTTGTGATTGGTTAAGGAAATGAAGCTTTGTCTAAAATCTTGAGGTCAGCAGAAAGGAATATTAATTTCTGGTCTGTGGGTGTGACTTCCACCAGGCCCCTCAGGAAGAAATTTAGGACAAAGAAGGGCAGTCAGAGTTCATTCTTCAGTTCCCTCTCATGTGAGGTCTGTGTGCCCATGAATCAATTTGGTAGGGGTCCAGGATTCTGAAAAACAACTCAGGGATGTTAGATTTTATCTTTAGTTTATTTTTTTTTCTCTTTCTTTGTTTCCGTTTTTTGTTTTTTGACACAGGGTCTCACTCTGCCCAGCCCAGGCTAGAGTGCAGTGCAATCACAGCTCGCTGTAGCCTTGATCTCCTGGACTCAAGCAATTCTCCCATCTCTGCCTTCAGAGTAACTGGGACTACAGGTGTATGTCAGATATCTTTAGCAGCTATCTTTAGTATCTATAGGGAACCAAACAGTTTGTGATTTTAGCTTCCTTGGCTATTGTTTTAAGCTATTATTACTTTCTTGCTTATCGGGTTGCTCATTTACTTCTTGGACCTTGCTAGGTGCCTGGAATTTCCCTGAAGGAACTCATTTTTCCTTTATTTCCATGCTTGTGGTATCCTGGGAAGCCTTAAGAGGGTTCCCTGCTTCATCTCAACATCATCTCAATACCTTCTCAAGAGCAGAGTTATGTCTTATTCTTTGTGTCTTTACCCTCAAGCATAATTCTTGGCACAGGAATGTATTTAGGAAATTTAATGAAATGACTTCAATCAAGGATGGACTCAGAGGCAATGAACCAGGAACTTGGAGAAGCAGAGCCCCAAATCTGGAGAAGACCTATGACAACACTAACTCAATGCTGGACATGTGCATGATTGCTCTAGAACTTATGTCAACATTTGGGGTCAAGATTGGGCTTAAATTCTGGAATATGGCTATACTTTCAGACGTAGAGTAAAGAACCTATAATACTGGGAATCTGATTAACAGGATTTTTTTTTGGAATGATTATCTCAAAGGAGATGAAAAGCAGAAAATATGATTGTATCAGATAACTTTTCTGGTCCAACAATTCATTCCAAAACTTAGTGGCATAAGATAATAAACATTTGTTATAGATTTGTAGTCAAGACTGGTTCAACTGTGGCTGGATAGTGTCTAGTGGCCTCACCCACACATATGGTATTTGAAAAACTGGTGGATCTGGAGAGGACGCCTCAGTTGAGGCAGGCTGTCACTGCGGCATATGGCCTCTCCTCTTTCCCCAGGCTAATTTAGACCTTTCAAGTGATAATCTCAGGGTTCTAAGTCTTTGCTTAAACTTGCTATTGTTCCACCAGCCAAGTCAAGATAAGGGCCAAGCCTAGATTCAGGTGGAAGAGAAATGGAGTCCAACCCTTGGTGGGAGGAACTACAGAAATCACACTGTAAAGAACTGTGCTTACAGGGATGGGAAGCATCCGAAGCCACCTTTTGCAATCTACCTCGATAATTTTGTAGATAGTATTTATGTTTCAGTTCTACAGGTTTATAAGGAACAGAAGAAAAAGAACAAAGACTAAGAGATATTATAGCAAAAATTCTGTAGGAGGCAAATCAGTAATGTGAAAAATGCATATATTTCCTATAGTAAGGTAGGTACGATTTGGGGGTCTTGGCTTTGCTAAGTAACAGATTTGTGTTAATCTGTTGTTTATTTCTGTAGTTTGTGACAAATTGGAGTGGTATCTGCCATGCTTTTCCACTGTAGAATTACTGTTTTTCCCAGTCCATATTTTGTTCTTTGGAATTGAGTCATTAAGTCCTGCCTACGTTCAAAAAAAGGAGAACACGGATGGAGCTGGAGGCTATTATCCTTAGCAAACTAATGCAGGAACAGAAAACCAAATACTGTGTGTTCTCACTTATAAGTGGCGGCTAAATGATAAGACTTTATGAGCACAAAGAAGGAAGCACCAGACACTGAAGTCTACTTGATGGTGGAGGGTGGGAGGAGGGAGAAGAGCGAAAAAGATAACTGTCGGGTACTGGGCTTAATACCTGGCTGATGAAATAATCTCTACAACAAACCCTCGTGACATAAGTTTACCTATGTAACAAACCTTCATCAAATGTGTCCTCGAACCTAAAAATTAAAAAGGAAAATTAGAGAAGAGAATTAAGCTTCACTGTCCATAGGAGCAGTATATACATATATTATATGGAACTCATCTGCAAAGAAGAGTTGTTCTCTTTTCTTATTATTTTTTTTCAGCATCTCTCCTTTTCACTCTTTATATTGATTATTCATACTTTTTGTTTGTTTGTTTGTTTGTTTTATTCCTGTTTGGATTTACACACTTTATATGACTTTGCAAAGAAACATTTAGTTTTAATGAAACTCCTTTTAGATTTTTCTTTGTTGTATGTTTGTTTTCCATTTATTTTCTTTTTTTTTGATCCTACATTATTTTAAATTTGCTGTTTATTTTCTAGCTTTTGGAGTTGAATTATTAGTGCATTGATTTTTTTTCAGTCTTTCTTCTTCACAATATATTTATTCAAAAGACTACGAGTTTTCTGGAAAGCATGGGTTACGCTGCAGTCCACAAGTCTTGGTATGTCTTACTTACACTAGTATTTAGTTCAAAATATCTTGTAATTTTCATTGTGATTTTTTTTTCTATGACCTGAATCTAAGATGGTTGGTTTCCAAATATTTGAAGATTTTTCTAGCTACCTTTTTGTTACTGATTTCTAGCTTATTCCACTATGGTTGGAAAACATAATCTGTGAGATTTCAATAATACTTTTTTTGAGACTGGTTTAGGCCCCATTCATGGCTAATGTCAGCAAATGTTCTATGTATATTTTTTTTAAATGTGTATTTGACAGCTGTTCTGTGTTCTTTTCTATATATTATGAGCCCAAAGATATCTGAGACTAGTCTCTATCAGTCTGGAAAGTTTATTTTGCCAAGACATGCCCCAAAACCCCAAATCTCCAGTCTCATGGGCCTTTTAATTAGAGTAAAGTACATATATTTGATAGAATACTGATGTAATGTTATTTATACCTATCATCTTACTGTTTCTTTTTTATTTTTCCCACCTGTTCTTTGCTTATTTTTCTCATTTCTTGGCTGTTTAAAGATTAACTTGGCTCTTCCTCTTTCCCCCCAAAAACCTCTGTTAGGTTAGAAAAATACAATGGCTTGTGTCAAGTTGCTTTTAATTATTTCATTTTTCCCCTTCTTTCACTTTATAATCATGCATGCTTTCATTATACTGCCAATGTTATGACAGAGATTAAAATATACATCTCCTCAAAATGTTTCAGTCTGGCTTGGAATTACATAAAATATAAGTTAGTTGGGGTGATCGAACAACTTACTGTACAAACTTGCAGCAAAAGTGGACACTGAGTTTGTGAAAGCATGAAGGGACAATATTTATAAGCATGCTGGGACAAAAGATGCCAACTAGGCCTGTCCTGGGCCGACTTCTTTTCATGGTTATTCTCTAGATAAGGCACCAGGTGGTTCATAAAATCACCATGTTAAAATCACTGACTGCTTATTTTAATCGAAGGGTATCTCTAGATGCTAGAGAGTCAAATAAGATCATTTCTCCTTGTAGTATTTCATATTATGCTTTTAAACCTTAAAGTCCATGTATCTGAGTCTTTTCCTGGTATTCTCAGAAAAAAGTGTGTGTGTCGTGGGGTGGGTAGAGGTAGAAGTAGAGTACTGAGTAAACAGAGAACCAAAGTGGAAAGAGAGTAAATCCAAGGAGGAGGAAACCCAGGAACTGGTGTACAATGTGGGCAGGTTAAAAATGAAGGATGGGAAGAAATGGATCACAGATAGGTTAAAGCTTTTTAAGCTATGGAAGCTTTTATCTGGGAGGAAAAAGGTAAGAAACTCCTGGGGAGGGAGAAAGTTTAGGAAGCTAACAGGGTGAGGAGAGAGGAGAGTTAAGAATACAATCAAGATTCTTTAGGTAGAATGTAAGGCCAGGCACAGTGGCTCATGCCTGTAATGCCAGCACTTTGGGAGTTGGAGGTAGGTGGATCACTTGAGCTCAGGAGTTTGAGACCAGCCTGGGCAACCTGGGGAAACCCTGTCTCTATTACAAATACAAACATTAGCAGGGCATGGTGGCATGTGCCTATGGTCCCAGCTACTCGGGAGTCTGAGGTAGAAGAATCACTTGAGTCTGGGAGACTGACATTGCATTGAGCTGAGATGGTGCCACTATACTACAGCCTGGGCGACAGAGACCCTGTGTCAAAAAAAAAGAAAATTTCTTTAGGGAGAACATAGACATAGAACATAGACTCTGAGAAAGTTCTGCAATCTGTTTAGACACTGATGATGCCCTCTTGCCGGGATGATACACAGAAAGAAGACTCTATGTTTTTTTAAACACTGTTTTTTTGAAACACTGTTTCTTTCCCCAAAAATCATTATTAGAGCACATTTGGTTATGAGAGATGCTTTATTCATTACTCAGGGGATATCAAATAAGCTATATAAATTTGTAAAACTTTTGTCTGCCTCAGGAAATACAAAGAACTTGTGATCAATGTTGAGTGTAAACAGATTGGGAAAGAGGCCCTGAGCAATGGTGATATTTTTTTCAGAGTTGCAAACTGTCAGTAAACGTGTGGGTGAGTGTATGTGTGTGATCATGCATTCGAATTTTTTTCTTTCCATTTCTTATATCTCCATACTGCTGAGGGACTCGTAACAGTATCGGTTTTTATTTACATTTAGTAAAGTTATGAAAAACTCCAGCAGCTAAATAAGATAAAACTCAAGTTACTAACCTTCCACTTCCATGCCAAGTCTTACCTGCCAAGGATTACAGTTACCCCATGTGCCTAATTCTTTGAGAAGTTGCTTTTGAGAAAATCTATTTTACCATCAGTAAAATAGTAAAATTTACCAGAGCCCAAATTAACCTGGCTCTTCCTCTTTCCCTCAGAAAATCTATTTTACCATCAGTAAAACAGTAAAATTTACCAGAGCCCAATTTAACCTGGCTCTTCCTCTTTTCCTCAGAAAACCTCTGTTAGGTTAGAAAAATGCAATGGCTTATGTCAAATGAACATGTGACTCTGAATCAGTTTCTAGGGGGTGTGTCTGCTGCTTCTATTCAGACCAATGGGAAATCTCACCTGATGCAAGAGACAAGATGGGAGAGGCTAGCGAGATTATTCTACTCTGCTAGCAGGCATGCCATTCCTTTTGATATTCTTAGGAGAGTTTTCCATGAGAGAGGTTTTTGCCAAGATTCTCTGTTCATTCTAGTAAAAGCAATTCATTTTTTTTCTTTTCATCTGCATTAACGTCATAGCAATCTTATTCACCTCAGAAACTTGGCCACTCAAAAAGAAAGAAATCTTAGTTCTCCACATTTCCCTCTTCCGTTTGTCTTTAGAGGCAACTGGTCCCATGGAGTGTGGGGGAGGGGGTGGGGGGAGGGGGGAGGGGTGGGGGGAGAGGTGGGTGGAGACCAGGATAGGGCAGATGGTCTGTCAAAGGATATGGATGCCAAGATATAAAAATTATAAAGCATATTTTTTTATGACAGCATTAATTTCTTGACAGAATCTGTAAGTCTCAGTATTGGCAGCTATAAAAGTCCCTCTGGGTCTCTCACATGAGTGGCTGTTACCAGGAAGGCCCAACTGTGCAGGCTTTTCTTTCCTGATGGAGACACGCTGGTTTCTATTAAGTAACCTCTGATTCGTAGAGACCAGTGTCCTTTTCACCTTTGAAACGAGGCTCTCTCAGCTGTAAAACAAGGCTTAGCTAAGTTTGCTACTTAGCAAAGTGAGATCCAAAATTTACTGCTTTCCTGAAATAATTTTGAAGTCACTGGAACATTGGTGTTCATGTGTCTCCGTGTGTGTAATTGCATTTTGTGGTTCCCCAGACAACATGAGTGGATATGTAGAGACAATTTCGTGGGTAAAGAAAGACTTCAGACAAACAAATAAAACAAAGAAATCACTACATCAATAAATAAGAATTCAGTTTTAAAACTGTTCACCATGTTCAACTTTCTAGAGGACACAGATCAATAACATTTGTGACAAGATTACTTTTATATCATGCAGGATTTGTATGAAGAAAAATTACATAGGTCGCTTTTCTATAAAAAAGTTATTCCTTACTGATCATATATTTTACTTGGAATGGAATGGCTGGATTGTTAGAAAAGTAACAAGTAACTTAAACCGTCATCACAAACATATTAATACAAATCTCTATGTACCATGGGACCATTTTGAATGTTTAAATAATAAGACCATTTTAAATAATAAGCCTTTTAAATAATAAGACCATTTTATTTATGAATGATAAATTTCAATTCAAATAAGCTTTGACAAAGGGGTAAATATCCTATACATGTATAT